>JAKUAN010000099.1:0-33756 GCA_030674715.1 Clavispora phyllophila
CTTCCCTCTCCCTGCCGTCCACGTGCCGCATCACGTGCCTCTATTTACCTTTCCCAAACAAACCGCCTCCGCATCTCTTGTCTCTACTACACCACCACAATTTCTTTCATCCCTAACTATCGCCCTCACCACACTTCTAGTATCTCATACGCCATGGCCCTATACCGCCTACATCGGGCCCGATCTCCCGCTGTCGTTTCCTCCTTCTCCACCTGTACCGGTGCAAACCGGCTCTTGTGGCGGTTTCCCGCCAACTTTTCCCCTTCTACCCCTCTGGCCCAGTCCCTACGACCATTTTCTGTGTCTCACAGCCTCTCGGAAGAGCCCCGCATCAACCAACTTGGAATCCAGTACCTCTCGCATGACCTCCACCGGAAGGTGTTTCCCAAAACCTCCTCTACAGCCTATCTCGAGCCACAAAACCTGGGGCTTCTTCTGCTTGCACGCAGCCACCTCGACCACAATGGTCTTCTAGGGAAAAAAACCCAACTCGGCGAGCCGCTCAACATCCGCAATATGCCCGAGTTGGTGGGAAATTCCTCCTTGGACGAACACTTTACTCGCATCGGCATGCGCTACGCCCAGCCATACCTCACCATGGCTGAAACGCTCTTCTCTTCTCCTCTCCTTCCCAAACCCCTGGAGTGGCTGCAAAATGCCGGCTGGACTCGGTACGCCCCCGGAATGGCCCCGGAGCTGGTCCCGTGGCCGTTGGAACCCGAGCTCGTGTTTGACGTCGAGGTCATGTACAAGCGCTCGCCGTATGCCGTCATGTGCACCGCAGTCACGCCCAAAGCATGGTACGGCTGGGTGTCTCCAATTTTGGCCGAGCAAGCACAAAACCCAAAATATGACGACTGGGAACATCTCATACCCTTCGACACGCACGCCGCCGCCAAACTCATGGTCGGCTTCAACGTCAGCTATGACCGTGCCCGCATATTGGAGGAGTACTCTGTCAAACAGTCCAAGGCGTTTTTTCTCGACGCCATGGCGCTCCACATTTCCCTCAGTGGATTTTGCTCTCAGCAGCGGCCCACGTGGAACAAACACCGCAAGAGCAAAAAAGCAGTCGAGAGCGGGCTCGCAAGCGAGGAGGAAGACGGCGAGGTTCCTTTTCCAGACGAAATTTCGGCGTCGGATGTGGCCCAGGAACTCTTGGACGACCCGTGGCTTTCAAAGGGCGCGCCAAACTCGCTCGCCAATGTGGCAGACTTCCACTGCGGCATCAAATTGGAAAAAGATTTGCGTGATACCTTCAGCTCAGAAAATATCGATGACGTGATCTCCAACTTCCAGCAGTTGATGAACTACTGTGCACTGGACGTGGAGGCCACATTCCGCGTGGGGCAGAAGTTGTTCCCTGAATTTCGCAGAAGAACGCCCCACCCCGTCTCTTTTGCGGCCCTCAAGCTGTTGGGCTCGCTCTTTTTGCCCACCACGAAAAAGTGGAACGGTTACATTGATAGCGCTGAGAAAGTGTACCACGAAAACAGAGATGCGGTATCGGCCATTTTGAGGGAGCGCGCGAACGAACTCATCCAGTTTATCGAGAAGAAAGACGATCGGCTCAAGCCCGACTGCGAAAACGATCCGTGGCTTAAGCAGCTTGACTGGACTCTCAAAACCCAACGGGTAAAGAAAGACGGAACTCCATGGGCAAAGCAGGCTTTCCTTACCGGCTATCCGGAATGGTACCGTGATATTTACAAGACCAATCCTGAAACGGGCCAGAAAGAGATTAATCTTACGGTGCGCTCGCGAATCACCCCGTTGCTTTTGCGACTCAAATGGGAGGGAAACCCGTTGATTTGGACCGAATCTGCCGGGTGGTGCTTCAAGGTTCCCTTCACAGACGAAGCAGTGGACGAAATGCTCGGCAAGAACTACACCAAAGCTCAGCTCAGTGATGAAGATTTTGACGCGCTCCTCCCAGAACTCCGTGACGGCGACCAGCCATACGAACTCTTCAAAGTTCCCCATCCCGACGGACCAAAGAAAAGATGTACCCTCGTTATGTCTAAGAGCTATTTGCGGTATTTTGAAAGCGGGGTATTAACTTCCGAGTACGACTACACCAAGGAGATTTTGAACTTGAATGCAACCGCCTCATACTGGATGGGTAACCGCAACCGGATTCTCGACCAGTTTGTGGTTTTTGCCGACCCCAAAGGGGAGAAGAATAAGTTTTTCGACACAAAGAAGGAACTGAAGGAACATAAGGACATGGGAATTATAATTCCCAAGCTCTGCACCATGGGTACCATCACCAGACGTGCCACAGAGAACACATGGCTCACTGCTTCCAATAGTAAGGCCAACAGAATTGGTTCCGAGCTAAAGGCCATGATTGAAGCACCCAAAGGATATGTATTTGTGGGTGCAGATGTTGACTCTGAAGAGCTCTGGATTGCATCGCTTATTGGTGATTCTATGTTCAAGATTCATGGAGGTACTGCGCTTGGCTGGATGACACTTGAAGGTGACAAGCAGGAAAAGACAGACTTGCACTCGAAAACAGCCGAAATCATGGGTATTCTGCGGAACGATGCAAAGATTTTCAATTACGGACGGATCTACGGTGCGGGTGTGAAGTTTGCTACACGTTTATTGAAGCAGTGCAACGCAAGTCTCAGTGATGCCGATGCGGACAAAATCGCCCGAGAATTGTACGAGAAGACAAAGGGCCTTGCGGACCACTCAAAGCTTTATAACAGAAGAATCTATCACGGAGGAACCGAGTCTGTGATGTTCAATGCACTCGAGTCTGTGGCGTACCAAGCCGACCCGAAAACGCCTGTCCTTGGTGCTTCTATCACTGACGCATTGACCCAGCGGTATTTGAACAAGAATAACTATTTGACGTCGAGAATCAACTGGACGATCCAGAGCAGTGGTGTGGACTATCTACATCTCGTGATTGTGTCAATGGAGTATTTGATTGAAAAGTTCAAGCTTGACGCACGGCTTATGATCACGGTGCATGATGAATTGAGATACATCGTGAAAGAGGAAGAAAAGTTCATGTGCGCCCTTATTCTCCAAATTAGTAACTTGTGGACGAGAGCTATGTTTTGCGAACAACTAGGTATCATGGAACTCCCGCAATCATGTGCGTTTTTCTCCGAAGTTGATATCGACTTCATTCTAAGGAAAGAGGTTGGCATGGAGTGTGTTACTCCATCCCACCCTGAACCAATAGGTCCGGGTGAATCGTATGATATCTCTAAGTTGCTTAGCAGTTTCGATTACGCAAGTGCACTTGAGCAAAGAAAAAAGTCGTTGCTGCAACTCAAAAACTTCAAGTTTGTGCCTCGCAAGCCTGTAATTGAAAACTTAGATGACGAGCCGAACCCGGAGGTAAAGATCGCTAAGTTGCGCTTGCAAAACTCCACCACCAAAGATGAATGGAAACAAAACGTGGGCAGAATCAATCGCCAGTCGAGACTTTACTTGGAAACTGTGTGGGATCAACCTCCTCCAACAAAGAAGGTTGTTTCTAAAGATAAGCCGAAAAAGCAGAAGGTTCAGAAGAAGCCCAAAGACACGGCGCCCAAAAATTCCCACACTGTAAAGCGAAAGACACAAGAAGAGGAGTATTCTCTCGGACGGGACGGTGACGATCTTTTACTTGAAGAAATCCTTAAATCGTCATCCAGACGAAAAGCACCGGTGCCAAAAGCAAAACCTCTGATTGCGAAGATGTCTACCCCAACATTGAAATATTCTCCACCATCGTCTTGGATAGGTGAAAGCATGAAGTTTCAAGCCAAGAGCAATTTAAATCCACCGAAGCAGGTGCCACCAGGAGAGTTCCCGAGCTCAAGCTTCAGCGTACCAAGTATCAAAAAACCGATTGGAACCAAGAGCTTCACCAAGTTTCTGGACAAGAGTACATCTATGAACTCAAGGAGAACTTTGGCATCGAGTAATATATTTTCCTTCGCCCCCCCATACCCCCAGAAGAAGGTAAATAACGATGTGAACATCCCGGCGGATTCCAATTTCGAGCGACGATCGCCAGCTCCAGACGAAAAGTATGCAAAGCGACGACGACGAAGTGCATGATTGTGAGTTCCACAGCAGATTAGTCTAAAGAAAGACTACTAGACAGTTCAGGCATGAGCTTAACTGGATCGAGAGACTTTCACATAGAAGCGATAGACGCTTTTCACACATTTGATGACGCCCTACCAAGAGTGCGGCGAACATATCATTAACTCAAGAGCTCGGCAGTGCCGAGCATTTCCCAACACTTTATAACGACATGATTCCAGGCGGAATCGCCCGGATTGTATACTAGAGATTTTTTTTAGACTGGATAAACGGACCATAAATGGAGTACGAGTAGAAAGCCTATGTTATCAAAGCCATCAAGATCAATTTGAAAGTCAAATAGTGGTCGAAAAAGGAAGTATTAGTTTCTCGTGGATTTGCAAATGACATCTTTCTCTTTCACTACTGGTGCAACATGTCTAGTGCAGTGCGCCTGGAGTGGATAATGATAAATACAGGTTGGATATCCAGTCTACTACACGGATATGCCTCTTGACCACAAACTCACGTTAAATATCCCGTTTGAAACAGCGGAGCAAGCGCATATTGCCCAGCGGGCCATTTCTGTCGATCCCGTTTTGAAGAAAAACGAGATTTCCGTTGAATATTCCGTCCACGAATCGCAGCTTGTATGTGCGTTTGCTGGAGCCAGTGATCGGGTCATTCGTGTGGCAATCAGCAATGCCATCGACAACATCAAGACGATAATCGAGTGTATGGATGAGTTTGACGGAGAGAAGGACACACTCTTTGAGAAGTGAGGAGAAAGACGAGGGGAACTAAAGGGGATTGAGTCGAAGAGAGAGTGAAGAAAGAAGTGGGAGTGGCAGCAGCGTGATCACATACAAGAGTGACATAGAAAATAGCATAGTCCAGGAATATAGATAATCAAGGAGATACGGAGAGGAGATACGAACAACTGGAAGTACATTAATTGGAAGCAGATACCGATCATTGGAAGCAGATGCCGATCATTGGAAGTAGATACGGATCATTGGAAGCAGATACGGCTAATTAGAAGTAGATACGAATAATTGGAAGCAGATACTGCCTCATGGAAATAAATTTCACCTCGTGGAAGCAGATACGTCCCTGGAATGTGGGTACTTCCTTGGATGTAGATACTGCCTCGTGGATCCGGAATATGGTACAGTGGTCCATTTTCGGGTGGCAGAAGAGATGCGCAGTAGCACAGATTCTCCAACACAGCAGTAGTGATCCACACATTTGGCGAAGCGACTATTTCTTCCAGAACCTAATATATCCTGGATGACATATAGCACCTAGTCACCGCTTCATTTGTTTGCTAGTAGCCCACTCGTCACTCCAGTCGTGGTCCTCGATACAAAACCCTACACAAACAGAGTAATACTGCGAACACACCCACTTTCCTATGCTCCGACCGGTCACCACCACCGCCAAGCGGCACCTTTTCAAAAGCTTGAAGAAAGTGCCTCGGTTTCGCGAGGAGAAAGACACAAAGCACCACGAGTATTCCATCCGCCCCGACACGTTTGCGTTTCGGGTCGGACAAGAAACCAAGAGCCACCCGCTCCAGAAAAACACCGCCGCCACCACCAACGTGGTGGAGTTTGTGTACAAAAACGCCACCAACTACCCGTTCCAAGACCACAGCCCCCAGGATGTTTTCGACCGGTATCCGGAAACGAATTCCGCCAAGTTGGGCCGGTTGAAGCACCGCCCGCGCAAGGTGAAGATGTTGGCGCTGGATTTCATCGAGGACTCCTTGTACAACCCGAACTACGGGTATTTTTCGAAGGAGGTGGAGATTTTCCACCGCGACAAGCCGTTCAACTATAACGAGATTGAGGACGTGGATGCTTTCATGGAGGAGTGGCTGCAGGCGTACGGTCGGTATGACCAGGAGCACGCGCCAAGTTTGGGCGGGGGAAAGAGTGCCGGAGGTACTGACGCCAGAGAAACTACTGGAGCCCGTGCCACTGGAGCCGGAAAAACTGCCAAAGCCGGAGAAACTGCCAAAGCCGGAGAAACTGCCAAAGCCGGAGAAACTGCCAAAGCCGGAGAAACCGCCAAAGCCAGCGCAACCCAAGCACCCGCTAAACCTCTCTCGGCATATGTCATGGGCCAGGAGGTGGCTGCGCCCGCTCCAGCCCCCAAAGTTCCCGCCGGCAGCAGACTCGCGCACCATGCGCGTGTTATCCAGCAGCAAGACCTCGCGCTCCCCCAACCTCGCACCCGCAAGTCGCTCCAGCTCTGGCACACGCCCACCGAGCTCTTTTCGCCGTACTACGGCGAGGCGCTCGCGCGCTACATCGTGGTCAACTACAAGCTCAACGGGCAGTACCCTTACCACGACTTGATTGTGTACGAAATGGGCGGAGGTAACGGCACGCTCATGGTCAACATTCTCGACTACCTCCGGCGCCACGAGCCCGACATCTACCGCCGCACCCACTACAAGATCATTGAGATCTCGTCGCAGTTGGCGCAGAAGCAGTTGGCACAGGCCATGCACCACAAGTTGGTGGAGAAGGGCTTGGACACCCGCAAGTTGTCCATCGTCAACAAGTCCATTTTCGCGTGGGACACGGTGGTGGAAAACCACTGCTTCTTCATCGCGCTCGAGGTGTTCGACAACTTTGCCCACGACGTGGTGCGGTACGACCTGGAGTCCGGCGTGCCGTACCAGGGCTACGTGTTGGTGGACGACGACGGCGACATGTACGAGTTCTTCTCGCCCCGGCTTTCCCACTACACCAATGCGTTTTTGGCGTTGCGCGAGAACGGCCGCTACCCAATTCTTCCCCAGAGCACCACCATGGCCGGCCGGTGCAAGCGGCTTGCGTCCATGGTGCCGCTCCTCAACACAGACGCCATCCACCCGTTGTTGCACCTGCCCACCAAGTTGCGCTGGACCAACCGCATGGTGCCGTTGAAAGACAACTTGACCCCGGGCGAGTTTGTGCCCACGCGGCTCTTGCAGTTTTTCCAGATCCTCAAGCACCGCTTCCCCAACCACCTGTTGATTTCCTCCGACTTCCACTCCTTGCCCAACGCCATGAAGGGCTACTACAATGCTCCGGTGGTGCAGACGGTGGTCAAGGACCGCATGGTGGACGTTTCCACCTACATGTGCCACCAGGGCTACTTTGACATCATGTTCCCCACCGACTTTTCCTTGGCAAGCGATATGTATCGCCAGGTGACGGGGAAGTTGGCCAAGGTAGAGCTGCACCGTGACTTTTTGGAGCAGTGGGCCGATGTTGACGCCACCACTACCAAAAAGGGCGAGAACCCCATGCTTGACTTCTACCGCAATGTTAGTTTTATGGTGAGCTAGAGCGGCTTCTGCTTCCGGTGCGGTGATCCGCCGCGGGCTACTTCCTCATGGCCACGCCCTTCTTGTAAATAGAATGTACATTGCACCAGGCTATACACCGATCCGTTCCCAAACAAAGAGATAAAAAACAAACAATCCGCCAACAGTCACAGACTCTTGGCACCTTAGAACTAAACACTCACCCGAAAAGCAACCCGGTTGCCTTCGTCAACCCTCCCCACGCACACAGCACCAAGAAGGTGCCAAACCGTGCGACATCACTGATGACCGAGTCAACCACCAGCACCGACTCCTCGACCATAGGCTTGGACCGCCCAACAACTTGGTTGACGCAGACCCGTACACACGACGCCAAGTAGTCCACGCCGCGGTCAAGCCCGTTCAACGTCTCCGAAACATACGCCACAGGCCGCGGCTTCTCTGCAACAGCCACAAACTGTTGCACTTCGGCCGAGTTCCGTAGCAAGAACTTCGAAAAGACGCCGTTGCCAAAAATGGCCGCGGCTCCGGCTGCAACCACCGCCCCCACTCCTATGCCCACGGAAAAGCTGCACACAAGGTAAATGTAGTTGTCTCTGAACGGATTCTCGTCCGGTGACAGTGGGGGACGGTCAGATGCAGAAAAAAACTTGACCGCGCCGTCGAAGAGCGCTTTCATGTGGCTCAAGCTCGACGACAAGTTCAACGGGTCCACGTCGTGAAGGCTCAGCGACATCAGCAACTCCGCACAAATCTGCCGCTCCATGCGCCGGTAGTCGGCCCTTTTGGTAGGCACTAAGCAAGAGTACATTGACTGAGAGGATTTTTTGGCGTCGGGCGGACGCGACTTGTCGCGCTGGAACCGCCGCTTTTGCGTCTCGTACTCGCGGCTGTAGCGGTCATTCGAGCGGTCGCTCAACTCCGAGTCGAGGTAGGCCTTGACCTTTCGCAAGGTGGCTTCGCTGTTCAACGACAGTGCTTTCCACACCTGGTGTGGCGTCAAGTAGTTGATGATCTCAAGCAAGTTGACAAAGTAGTTTGACGTCATGATGTTGAACACCGTCAACTTCGGGTAGTGCTCCTGCGCCGGGACCACCAAGCAGGCAAGAAACTGGGAAAAGACCCAGGACCCATCGTTGACGATGAAAAGGAGGTCGGAGCTGCGCACAGCCGCGAGATCAAAGTCGAACGGCGGCTGGGCCAAAGCCAAATGCGAGATGTGGAGTTTCTGCCCGATCGCCGGGTTGACATTGCGCCGAATGTAGTTGATGAGCTCGGCCGCCTCCAGCCGCAACGGCTCGTTGGCCGAGCTCAACACCGTTAGCTTGTAGGCGGTGGCGGTGTCCGAGAGCGACATGCGCGGCATGATGAAGGAGGCGTGCTGGTTTTGTGGCACCGAAACCTGTTTTGGGTCCCGCGAGCCACTGGTCAAGGTCTTGTCGTCGTCGCCAAAGTGCGCGGCGATGATGTGGGCGGAAAGCCCTGGCGCGTCGTCGTCGTCGTCGTCGTCGTCGCCGCCGTCCTCCTCGTCGGTCTCGAACACCATGGTTGCTTTTTCCACCGGCAGTAGCACCACCATGGACTCCGACACCGGGCGCGACACCGCATCCAGAGGGTTTTCGTCTGTGGTGGACAAAATGGAGGCAGAGAGCTTGAGCGAGGGCGAGCCGGGCGACGCGCGGCGCCACAGCGTGAGCGAGTCGTGGGCCGACTCCGGCGGGAAAGTCACCGACTGCCACGACAGAAACGACGCGCCCGCGTCGTCCATCGGGATCGGCACCCTCAACGGGAAGTTGCGAGGCGGTGGCGGGGTTGCAAACGAGTCCTTGGCTGCGGTTTGCGGCAGCGGAATGCGGATATCAAGTTCCGGGTTGGTGAGGGCGTCGTAGATCGACAGGTGGGAGTTGAGAAGCTTGCAGGAGCTGGGGAAGACCAGGAGCGGCGCGGTATTGTCGCTGGCGGGCTCGGCGGCGGCTTCAGATGCTGCCGCAGGGAGGAGCCGGGCTGTGGTGGCTTGGCGGGGGTTCTTTTTCTCGTCCAACATGGGTGGAGGAAGGAAGCGGGTCTTCTTAGATGGAGGGACAATCGCCGAGGCCGAGTACACGAGGGAATATCAGCCGGGGTTTAGCGGCAGACAGGGAGATGGCAGGAGATTGCGGCACTGCAACAACCACGTCACAGACACTGTGGAACAGGCGGAAAACCAGGGGCGATAGCACAGGTACGGGGCCGAGGCAGACGGGAAGAGCCAGATTTGGGCTGCAGGCGAGACAAATACACGAGAAACAGCCAGAAATCAGCGGCTGAGGACAAGACACGGGCAAAGGCGGGATGGAAACAAGAGTTGGGGTTAGGGCTCAGGAGCTATAGGCGCGAGTGATGATAAGATCACGTGCGTCGCGGGTGATGCGAAAACGGAAAAATGGCGCGGGGACGATGGAGGCGGGGCCGGAGTGGTTTTGGGAACCAGGGGAGAGGGAGTGGAGTAGGGATTGGAGTAGGGAGATGAAGATTGTGAGGGAATTGAGAAGTGAGTGAGAGTGTGAGCGAGGGTCTGAGTGTGTGTGAGAGTGAATGAGATTGTAAGTGAGAGTGCGATTGTAAGTGAGTGCGAGAGTAAGTGTGAGTGAAGAAAGTGTGAGTGAGGCGAGTGAGAGTTGAAGTGAGAGTGAGAGAGTGTGTTTGAGAGTAAAGAGAGTGTAAAGGAAGTTTTAGTGAGAGTAAAGTGAGAGTTGAAGAGCGAGTGAATTGAGAATGAAGGGAGAGGGCGGAAGTATAAGTGAGGGTGTCAGTATAATGAGTGTCAGTATAAGTGAGAGTGAGTAATGTGAGACTGTCAGTATAAGTGAGTGTGTGAGTTGAAGAGAGAGT
Organism: Clavispora phyllophila; assembly: GCA_030674715.1. Lineage (NCBI taxonomy): Eukaryota > Fungi > Ascomycota > Pichiomycetes > Serinales > Metschnikowiaceae > Clavispora > Clavispora phyllophila. The sequence goes on from JAKUAN010000099.1 coordinate 10,229, forward strand.
TGAAGAGAGAGTAAAGTGAGAGTAAAGTGAGAGTTAGTGAGAGTTAGTGAGTTAGTGAGAGTTAGTGAGAGTTAGTGAGAGTTAGTGAGAGTTAGTGAGAGTTCAGCGAGAGTTAGTGAGAGTTAGTGAGAGTTAGTGGTGTTTCAGTGAGAGGCGGATAGTGAGCGCGAAACTAACTGATAAAAATAGTGACGAAAACAGTGGAACTGCATTTGCCCATAGGAGACACCGCGCCGGTTCTTGCCTGTTTGCAGGAATGGTCGAAGCGGGCACACTGCGGAAATGAGTCCAGACAGAAATGTGGCTGGACGAGCGCACATGCATTGCGTGTTTCTGTGTGTGGCCACTGTGTGGTTTGATTCCGTTTGTATTCCACTCTGTGGTTCTTCTGTGGTGTTATCCACTGCGGTTTTTGTGCCATTTTGTCTGGTTGTTTTCTGTTCGCGCGTACTTCTCTCGCGTGTAGACTAAGCCACTGGTTTCTCACTTTCTCAACACTTCCCTTTGATTCTCACTTTCTCTTTTTCTTTCGTCTCTCTCTCTCTCTCTCGTTCTCTCTTTCTCGTTCTCTCTCTCTCTCGCTCCCTCTTTCTCTCTCTTTCTCTCGCTCCCTCTCTCTCTCTCGCCATTCCCCTCCTCTCACCCTCTCCCCTCTGTATACCGCGAACCTGTATCTTTTCCAGATCCAACTACTCTCCTCCCATGGTTGACGATAAATACATCGGGCTTGCGCTCGCCATGTCGTCGTCTTTGGCCATCGGCACGTCCTTCATCATCACCAAAAAAGGCTTGATGGACACGTCCAAGGCCGGCGGCGACAACACCTCTCACCAGTACTTGCAGAACCCCATCTGGTGGGCAGGCATAGCCACCATGGCCATAGGCGAAATCGCCAACTTCGCCGCCTACACGTTTGCGCCCGCCATCTTGGTCACACCGTTGGGCGCGCTTTCCGTGATCATCGGCGCGGTGCTCGCAGCCATGTTCTTGAAAGAGGAACTCGGAGTGTTGGGCAAAATGGGCTGTGCCATTTGTTTGATGGGGTCGGTGATCATCGTGCTCCACGCGCCGCCGGACAAGGAGATCGAGACCGTGGACGAGATCTTGAACTATGCCACCCGCCCGGGCTTCTTGCTCTACGCCGCCGGCGTCACCGCGTACGCGCTTTTCATGATCTACAAGATCGTGCCCCGCCACGGCCACACAAACCCCATGATCTACATCTCCATCTGCCTGAGCGTGGGCTCCATCTCGGTGATGCTGATCAAGGCGTTCGGCATTGCGTTGAAGTTGACGCTTTCGGGAAACAACCAGTTCACCCACGCACTGACATATGTGTTCATTCTCGTGGTGGCGGTGTGTATCTTGACCCAGATGAACTACTTCAACAAGGCGTTGGACCAGTTCGACACCTCCATCGTCAACCCGCTCTACTACGTGACCTTCACCACCTGCACTTTGTTGGCGCTGTTCATCCTTTTCCGCGGCTTCAACACCGCGCTGCCCGTCAACGTGATTCTGTTGTTGATCGGCTTTCTCATCATCTTCTCCGGCGTGTACTTGCTCAACATTCTGCGCAAGGAGAACGACGGCCGCCTGCGCGAGCTTTTCGGCGTTCACAACGGATCCGACATGGGCCCAATGGACAATGGTGTGGGCGGCTTTTCCATGCGAAGATCGATGCAGCATGCACGCGCAGACTACGCGGAGGAGGAGACAGTCGGCTTGCGCCGCTTTGACTCGTTCGAGTTGTCGGACGACGACAGCGAAAGAAGATGAGCTTACACAGAGAAATTAGACTGCAGACGAACGTTGATTTCCATGGGTTGTAGTATGGGCTGGGTGTTTGTGCAGCAGAGTTTAGAGTCAATAGAATTTTGCCGTGTCGACAAACTCTGATTCCGTGTTTATCGCCGCTGAACCAGTCCCATTTTGCTGGTGTTTGTAGCACGCACGTTGCGTCTTGTTTTGCGCCCACGAGTGATTTTGTGTCCTGGTGGTTTACTTGTTGGTATGATGTTTCTTGTCTCACAATCATCTTCTCCGGGTCACATTATCGTGTCGTGGGTTTCAACTCACGCAGAATTCATCGCATCTTTATTTGGTATTCTATGCTCTATGTTTGTGATTTTACGTTCTCATTACTGGTCGCGGCCACTTCGTGTTTGGCTAAATACGCAAATAATTTACCGGTGTCTACTTCCACAATTCTCCCACATTTCCAACAGCTTACTGAACAGTGTTCATGACTCATCTTTATATCTCTCCGCTCTATCCTTCTCTGCTCTCTACTCCTTCCACTTATTCCCTCCCCACTGTCCCATGTCGCACACCAGTGTCTGCAGTCTATCACTATCAGTCTCGTAACACCAATCTAGTAACACCAATTACCGTCATGGGCGCCAATCTCTCTCTATTGACACCGCATGCCCATACGGTGGCCATTCGATCATATATCGACGTGCTTACTCCCTACAAGTTTCTCAGTGTCATCAATGACAATCGTTTCCTTAAAACAATCAAAGCAGTCGATACTCGTTCTGGCACTCTTCTCGTGATCAAGGTGTTCATCAAACCGCAGCAGACGAACGTGCAACTCGGACAAGTATCGGAGAACCTCGCCCGAGAAGCGCTGCTTCTAGCTTCCTACCCAAACGCCTTGGCCTGGCACCAAATCACCGAAACCGATCTGGCAGGATATCTCGTTCGCCAGTTGGTGAGGACCAACTTGTACGATCGACTCTCGTTGCGACCATTTTTGGCTCCAATAGAGAAACGGTGGCTTGTTTTCCAGATGCTCCGTCTTGTGGAGTTGCTCCATCTGCTTGATATTTGCCACGGCGACATCAAAACGGAAAACGTGCTCGTTTCTTCCAGCAACTGGCTTGTGTTGACCGATTTTGCCCAGCACATCAAACCGGTGTACTTGCCGGACGACAATCCTTCCGAATTTGTCTTCTACTTTGACAGCTCCGACCGCCGCTCCTGTTATGTGGCACCAGAACGGTTCTACAATAAGAGTACCCCCAAACACAGAAAAAACGCAAAGCTCACGGTGGAAATGGACTTGTTCTCGCTAGGCTGTGTCATTGCTGAGCTCTACATGGACGGCGAACCCACGTTTTCATTACTGGATTTGTACAGATACAAACGGGGTGACTGGGAACCACTGTTGCCTATTCCGGACCCTCATATTCGCAAGATGGTACGGCAATTGTTGAGCGTGAACCCTGACTCCAGACCTCTGGCGCTGGCGCTACTCGAAGAGAACAGAGACGTGTGCTTTCCTCTGTACTTTTACGATTTTCTCTACGACTTCATGTACAAGATGAACTCGTCTGAGAACTTTGCTCAGGACGACGATAATGTGTCACCCAGCGACTTGCGCATCGATGCGATATACGATGCGTATCCCGAGATTGCTGCTGCCTTCAACTATTCCTACGAAGACTCTCCCAGTACCACAGATGACTTCCCTGGTCTCAAAGTCAATTTATCACCAATTCCAAGCGGCTACACTTTCAAACTGAGCTCTGCACTCAAAACCTCCAATAGCCAGGGCCAGGTAATTCTCCTCGACTTGGTTTTCTCCTTGGTGAAGTCTGCTCGCCGGCCCCGCTCCAAAATAAGAGCATGTGAGTTGATTCTAGCACTTCTGGAACGCACAAGCGATGACATTAAGCTCGACCGTTGCGTTCCGTACATTTGCTCCTTCATTGATAATTTCATTGAAGATGCCTCTGTATTCCAAGAAGTTTCGTTATCGGACAGCAACAACTTCGTCAATCACGCCGGATTTTCAGCACTCGTGGCCCATACCGCACTTTTGGCGCTAACTACGCTTCTCAGATCTTGCAGCAGTATCACTCCAATGAACGCGCTCGTGTTTCCGGAATATTTGGCTCCAAAATTGAAAAGTATCGCGTTTCTCAACTGTCCATTTCCCGAAGAGACATCATACATCAAATCAACCTTGGCCATGTGCCTTCCATACTTGGCGAAAGTATCCGATCATTTCTGTGTTTTGTGCCGCGAATTAAAAAATGAATCGCAAAGCGTGGGGTCGTTGGAAACAGCCAAAAGCCGATCAGAGGCGGATTTCAGAGATTTGAGCGAGGCTTTGCTTACTGATGCTAATGTGAATGTGAAAATCAGTCTTATTGGCCACATTCTTCCCCTTTGCCAATACTTTGGCGTGGACAAGACCAATGACGTTATATTACCTCACTTGATCACATATTTGAATGATTCCAATTACCATTTACGCCTTGCATTCTTATCTTCGATCATGGATATCGGAAATTTCATAGGCGCATTGGCGTTTGAGCAATATCTTTTACCTCTACTTTTCCAGACTTTGGGAGATATCGAGTCTTCCGTTGTCCTCAAAGTTCTTGAGGTGTTCAACTTCTTTGTGAGCAAGAAACTTATCAACCCTGAAAGTGAATTCAATGTATTATCGGTATACAAAGAACTATTATCAAGCACTGTGGTATTGCTACTTCAACCCAACGAATGGATTCGGCAATCTGTTGTTTTCCTCATCTTGCTGATCAGCAACAATCTCCTGAATGCTGACAGATTCTGCTTCCTTTATCCGTTAATTAAGAGGTATCTCTCATACGATATTTCTGTTTTGAGCTGGGATACATTGTATCCATGCTTGACTTCTCCATTGTCAAAGCAGGTTTACGAAGCGGCACAGACGTGGCGGAAGAATGCAACTGGAAAGTCAATGTTCTGGCGAATGTCAAACTACTCTGCATTTCACACGAATGGAAAGCAGAAGCTCGTATCCTTTTCGAAGGATATGGGCAAGTATGTCTATGTTCCACAAAGAAGTTTTAGCAGTCTACCTGAAGCGGAGCAATCATCTGCTGATGTTCCATTGTCTCATGAAGATCGTCAATGGATTTTGAAATTGAAGTCTGTTGGTATGGATGATGGCTCATTGTGGAAGGTTTTTGCCCTCAAAGACCATTTTTTAAGCTTGGGAAGATTTTCAACAGGCACATCAAACGCAGACAGCACAGAATTTGACCTCGCCGGAAACATCAATATACCTCCCACAAACATCTTTTTTGAAGTCTGCTACAAATCAGAACCAATAACTCAGTCAACGAAAGTTACCGAGTCCAGCTACGAGAATACGGGAAACGACAATCTTTCAGTGCGCCTATTGAAACCTTCAAGTTCATTTGCTTTGCCATCAGCTGGGAAATCTAAAGCTTCTTTGCAAATGGTGGAGGCAAATGTCATGGGGGAAATGGATCTTTCGCACGAGAGCCATCAGACACGACACCCAATTCACATTCATCTGACTAAGAATGAGCCTAATGTGGCACACCGGGTTTTCAGCGTTAATAATCAAAAAATCATCTCAGTGACAATGCGGCATAATTTCAGCGGAACTAATCCTTTTATTCAGAAATACCTTAAGACATTAGATTTCGTGCCTACTTTGGATGATTTCCCTGAATTTGGACTGGCGTTGAAAGCAAATCGCGATTCTTTCCATGGGCCAATGAACATCAAGGGCAATGTGGTAGCACAGATCAATACGAATAGCGCTGGAGCGGGCCTTGATGCTATTACTAAAGTTGCTGTTTCACCATTATCGGAATTTCTTGTGACTGGTTCCGAGAAGGGACATTTAAAAATTTGGGACTGCAATAAACTCGAGAAGAATATCACAGGGAAGGATGCCACCCTTTCAATGGATTTGAAGCTGGCCGTGGTAGACATCCTGTTTATGCCATACCGACATGTACTTGCTGTTTCTACAATTGACGGAAATATTCAATTTTTGCGGGTACATATTTCTCGTGGAAAGCACCGGAAGATTGTTAAATACTCCAAGCTCTCATTAGTACGCAGCACCAAAATTGAAGATGACTTTGCCACAAACCTCGAGGTGGTCTCTACTCTCAACAGAACTGTTTGCGTTTGTATCACAGCCGGATGTAAGATCGTCGGCTATGACGTGGTGACGATGGAGAAATGCATATCGCTTCAGAATCCATCGCACTTTGGTGTCCCATCGACTTTTATTGTCGACAATAATTTTGCGTGGCTCTTGCTAGGCACATCCGATGGGATTTTGTGTTTGTGGGATCTCAGATTTAAAGTCCTTGTGCGGTCGTGGAATGTGGTGCTTGATCTGATCAAACAGCAGAAAAATCCTATCCAGAAGCTTGTGATTGTGAGCTCCTCTCTGGAAACCACTTCGTTCGCCATGATTGGCGGAAGTGATGAGGCCGACATCACAGTGTGGAGAATGCCTGGGTTCACGTGCCGCAACGTCTACAGCGTGAACGAGAGTACGCCAAAAATCAAGCCCTACGAGTTGAAAGAGGTTGACAAGGTGGAGCAAGGGAGCATCGAGAAGGTGTTGGCAGATTTGTCGATTGATATTGATAATCGGGCCTCGTCCGCAAATAGAGCACTCATCTATGTTCCTCGCGGAGGACCTAGTGGGACTAGCGGAGGCCATTATGTTACTGCCACGGGAGACAATCGTATTGTCATTTGGGACACGAAGAAGGTGGTGGATTCGGTGCTGCTTCTTACTCCGGGGCCTGTGAATTTCACCGAGAACCGTATTTCTCTGAGCCTCAGTGTGGCCTACGAAAAGATAGATCGCAGCGCTTCCGAAAAAGTCAGTCAAGCGAAAAATGGACACGATGCCATCCTTGACGTTGCGGTAGTGGCAGGGACAAATTACATGGTTGTTGCGGTAGAACGAAACGGCTTGATCTATGCATACAAATGAGCATATTGCGAAAATGACCAGTATTACTACGAGGAGGCGCATCTAAAAATAGGTTCACAATACAAGAACATGAGACGTGTGCGAGGATAACGAGGCGTGATTCATGCCCTAAATTTCCAGATGTAATGGCACATTCGAAACCGAATCAGAGTACTGAGATGTAGATGCGCTTCTGGAAGGTCAAAACACATTAAAAGGCTCGCTCCACATATGCGGCTCGATTGTACATATAGGATGCATACGACCGGTACATGTACATGAGAGTTGGTCACGGAAAACAACGGCGCAGAGGTACGCGCAGGATGGAAACATACCCTGCAGGTCGCACAGGCCTCATTGGGGCTCTGAGAAATACGAAATCTTTCCCACTTATTCATCCTCACCATGCCGTTTGATGACAAGTTGGGAATGCAAATAGCATTCGAAGAAGCGCAAAAGGGTTTGTACCTATAAACGTCTGTCCTAGTTGACCGTACTAACCTGCAGGCTACGCTGAAGGTGGAATTCCCATCGGAGGTGCCTTAATCCATGAAGATGGCACCATTTTGGGCCGTGGCCACAACTTGCGGATCCAAAAGTCTTCTGCTACATTACACGGTGAGATCTCCACTTTGGAGAACGCTGGCCGTTTGCCTGGCGCCGTGTACAAGAAGTGTACTATGTACACGACTTTGTCGCCTTGTCATATGTGTTCCGGTGCTTGTCTCATGTATGGAGTGAAGCGTGTTGTGTTGGGCGAGAATGAAAACTTTATGGGAGCGGAAGCGTTGCTCAAGTCGATGGGTGTAGAGGTTGTGAACATGAATGACGATAAGTGCAAGGAATTGATGGCTCGTTTCATCCGGGAAAAGCCTCTGGAATGGAACGAGGACATTGGGGAGGAGGACAAGTAAATAGAGAAATTAATGAACGTCAGGATAATTTTGAGCTGGCGAGTTGCTGTGTAAGTTGCGAGGAAGGAAGATATGCGGGAGATACGAAGAATAGCGCGAATGCTTGGCGAAATCTCTACCAGAAATATACGACAGATGGAGAAGTTATGACAGATATTGGTGAGCAGCTGGTAGATGACTTTCGAGGTGTGTTTTGCGGTGGGGTTTTGTGATCAATTTGGTGGATTGATTTAGTGTGGGAGTGGTATATTGCTTTAAGATTGGGAATTGAGGCGAACATTGGAAAACGGCGTCATGAAGATGCCGCACAGAGTGGCAGAGAGTGCCTGAGTACAAATGCTTGGGGAAAGCGAAAGATGTGAGTAGTCATCAGAAGAGAAAATCATTTTTTGAATTAATTCTCGAAGCGAATAATTACTGGGATTAGATACTGCTTGTCCATGCTAATGTGCGACAATGTCGTGGACACTGGAGGCCGCGTCAGGCAAGGTGAAGAAAAATACAGAGAGTTAGAGGCAGGTACTCATATGACCGCGAAAGCGAGGCTAAGAGAAGAACTGGGAGAACGAAACTGGAAAGTAGGACGTGCGAAGTGGGAAGTAGGTGCGAAAGTAAGAAACTGCGAAAATAGGAAACAACGGCCAACTGCGACAGCGAGATTACCAACCAACAGATCAACAGATCGACCCCACATGAGTTGCTTCGGCCAATAAGACTCAATTTCAAATTCCAAAATGCCAAGTTTGCCAACTATTTGCAGACAAGAAAGCATGAACCTCATGTAAACGGTATAACCAATTTTAGCGAAATGTGCGAGCGATAGTTCGTGCAGGTGTTTCGCCCCAGTCAGTGGCGCGCAGTAAACGTTGCCCTGTCGCACTTAAGCGAGAATGAGGTATCAATTTTAGTTTTCAAATATAAGTAAATTAAAGATACGGAGTCATCTACCAGAGAATCAGATGACAGTTGACGAGAGAGAGCCATATCAGATAAGAATAAACGAATCTAGATGAGACGGGCCAGCAACTTAGCCGCGACATTTGTGAAGGTAGGACTTCCCCGTGAGGACCGTAGTATATTATAAATACGCCGTTATGTTCATTCCGAATACGTTCCGCTTGCACCCTTCGCACCACTCGCCCTTGTTCGCGCCCTCGCCCTTGTTCGCGCCCTCGCCCTTGTTCGCGCACTGTTCGCACACTCGCCCTTGTTCGCGCACTGTTCGCGCACTCGCCCTTGTTCGCGCACTGTTCGCGCACTCGCCCTTGTTCGCACTCTGTTCGCATTCTGTTCGCACTCGCACCTACTCTTGCACTTCTCTCCATGGACAACATCGCCGACAGCGTGTTCACCGAAACCGCGGCCCAGGAGGAGCTCGTGGACAACCCGTCGCTCCTCACCGTGGTACTCGAATTGACGCCCAAGTCGTGGGCAGCGCTCGCGTCCCAGGCGCCGCTCCAGGAAATCACAAAGGCGCTTGTGGTGTTTCTCAACGCCCACCTCTCGCTCAACAACAGCAACCAGGTGGCGTTTCTCGTGTCGCTGAACATGGGCGCCCGCTTTCTCCACCCGGCGGGCGGTGCACCGGACATCGACGACCACGCCGCGGCCACGTTTGTCAACCCCGGCATGTACCGCCAGTTTCGGCTTGTGGACGAGGCGGTTTTCGGCGCCCTCAACCGCGAGCTTCTGCGGCTCGCGGCCGCGCCCACCAACGACGGCCGCTCGTCGCTCGCGGGTGCGTTGCTGATGGCGCTAACGTATACGAATCGCATGCAGCGCGTGGACCAGAGCATCAACACCACGGCCGCGCTGGCCATCAGCGCCGCGGGCCAGAGCGGCGGCGGCGGCAGCGGCAGCGCGGCGGCGCCAGCCATGGACGCGCGCGTGCTTGTGGTGACGGCCAACGACACCTACGACAACAACTACATTGGCATCATGAACACGATATTCGCGGCGCAGAAGATGAAGGTGGCGATCGACGTGGCCAAGCTCGGCAACAACAGCGCGCCGTACCTCCAGCAGGCGGCTGACGCCACCAACGGCGTGTACTTGCACGTGGCGGAGCCGCAGGGCATGGTGCAGACGCTTGCCACGGCGTTTTTCGTGGAGCCGCTGCTCCGGCTGCTTGTGATCTTACCCACGCTTGCCAATGTCGACTACAAGGCGCTGTGCTTTCTCACGGGGCGCGCGGTGGACGTGGGCTACGTGTGCTCCGTTTGCCTTTGCATCATGAGCATGATTCCCGAGGGAGGGACGTGTCCCACGTGCCAGTCGAAGTTTGACGAGAAATACGTGGCGCGGCTCAAGCGGGGGCCTGTGTTGCGAAAGAAGAGGAGAGTGGAGGAGAGGGCGGACGGAGAGAGGGGTGGAGAAAAGCCGCGGGAGGAGAAGGACGATTAGACACGACGATTGAACAGGGAGGAGGGCTTAGACCGAGAGGGACTTAGACCGAGAGGAGGTCGCTTAAAAAAGGAGGAGGACTTAGACAGAGAGGAGGTCAATTAGACGGAGGAGGACGATTAGACACGGAGATAGGCTCCAATGCGACGGGGCTAAACATTTATATTCTGCTCTCCTGCGAGGAAGTGCAACGGAAATGAAGTGTTGGATCCAAAAGTGCCTCGGTTCTGCCTCTGAGATGGTGCGAATAGAACTACAGGCGCTATTTGTCGTGTCTGGATTACCGGCCCAGTCAGATTGTCCAGGCAGTTTTAGAGGTTTAAATCAGTCAGGTTTTTCAGTGACCATAGTCAGTTTTCTAGTTTTTGTTCAACTTGGTTTCCAGTGGTTTAATCCAGTCAGGTTTTCCAGTGGCCGACTCAGTCAGCTTTCCAGCGGTCCAACTAAGTCAACTTCCCAGTGGTTTTATCCAGTAGGTTGTCTAGGGTTGTATCCAGTCAGGTCTCCAGTCAGGTCTCCAGTCAGGTTTTCGGTCTATGAGTGACAACTCTATTGTGTGTCTGTCTCTATTGCGTGTCTGTTCATATTCTACACTCCAGATAATTCCCCAGCCGACTAACAGCCGCTCTTGATTACTTTCACAGCCGCTCTTGATTTCTTGCGCAGCCGCTCTTGATTACTTGTAGCTCTCCATCTCAATATCCATAGCATATAGCCGCACCATACCGGTACCGGTGCAGTCCGAAATAAACGCGACTTCATCTCCACTCTTTATGAAGCGATCCCGCCAACCCCACGCAAACGGCCGCAAACGCTCTCGTCGAGAAGAGAACGGTGACGTCTCAGAAGGAAAATACACCCAGGGACCGTTGGACCATGTGTTTGGGCAGCATGCGGCGTTTCCCATGGGCGACGAGTCGGACCCGGTATTCCAGTATTTGGCTAGTGTGCGCAGAGAAGCCGAGATTGCGGGCGTTTTTTTCGCGCGCACCACCAGTGCGCCCGAGGCGCAGGGCGAAAGTGCACCGGAGAATAGTGTGAGCACACAAGAATGCGTGGACGCAGAATATGTAGCGCTGGTGGTGGAGGAATTGCTTGCAGCCAAGGCGGAAATAGCCAAAGAAGAAATGGCGGAGGAGATTGCGGTTGAGTTTGACGCGGACGATGCTGAAGATGGTGAAGCTGATGGCGAAGATGGTGAAGCTGATGGCGAAGATGGTGAAGCTGACGGCGAAGATGGTGAGGCTAAGGGCGGAGATGAGACTGAGCGCGGAGAGTGCGAACCTATAAGTGGATCGAGTCAAGAATCCAAGTCACCAGAAGAAACAGACCCCATCCAGTCTGAAGACCTACACCTTTGCCCGCCCGAACAGCCAGACCATTGCCCCCCAGAAGACCCAGAAACAACCGTTGCCTCGCTTGATATAGAGTCAGCCGAGTTCGAGGTGCCACTTTCGGCGGCCGCGTGGCGCGCGCAGGTTTTTTCTCTGCCTCCGCCGCCCGCGGCCGTTTTCGCGCGCCTCGAGCACCCCACCGTCATTAAACTAGTGGTGTACTTCACCCGGTGGCTTCTGCCGACGATGCCGCCGGTCGCAGCCGAGTGGCTCTGGCAGGTGTTTGTTCGACTCGACTGCGGTCTCGACCACACCGAAATGGCGCTTGTGCGGGAGTTGGGAAATAAGGCGCGGAGACTTCGAGAAAAGGCCGCGCCCGGGCGCGCGCCAGAATCCGTGGAGCGGGTTCTTGCAGTGGTGGGCGGGTACTACGGCCAGCGCGACCTTCTCGAAGCGAGGCGAAGCGACGGAGAGTAAGTAGAATAGTGGAATGGAGGCCCAATAGAGAGGTTGCGGCCCTTCGTAGAGTGGCATTGGAGCCAATGGACTCTTTGGTTACAAATTTGACGTAGTGCACTGGTGTGGGAGTGAATTTGTAGATACCAAAGTACTTTACTGGCACCAAAAGCTTAGTGCGCACCACTGATGTTACCCCCAGGTTTCATATACAAGTTGGCGCAGACAAACGGAAGAAGCCACGGTCCATTTCGTAATAGAAGTGCCATGGTGGTCTACATTGCCCATACTCTGGACATTGGTCCGTGTCCACTGTGCTTGTACTTGTCCATAAAGACCCTCCATAACCATAAGGATCTACACCCCACTGGATTCTCTCGTTTCACCCCTTCAGTAGGAGCTAACCATTCTATGCTTGCGATCGATGCCAGATAAATTAGGAGGAATTATAGCTAGATTTGGCGCATTTTTCTTTACCCACGATAGACGACCATAAGAGGAAACATATCCAAGAACTTAATTCTCCTTCTACTAACCTATTTTTAATTTCTTAGTATTAGTTAGCTTAGCACACGTAGAAGTACGCTATCCAGAATAAGCACAAATATCTCCTCCTCATTCTCCTCTCTCCATTCTCCTCTCTCTCCTCTCTCTCCATTCTCTCCATTCTCACCATCCTCTCTCCATTTCCGCGCTCGCCCTGCACTTCGACGTTTTCTCCACTCTCCTCCACTCTTCATGTCGTCCCCAATCAGACCCGACTTGGTCGTTCCTTACCACCACGTACCCGCCAAGCCCAGAAGCGAGGCCGCTTCTGGCATGGTGTCGCAGACTCTCCCCATGGCGGCCATGTTCATGCGCAACAAGGTGTTGTCGTGGTCCGCGGTGTTTTTGGCGCTCCAGTCTTACTTGTCGGAACCGGTCAACAAGCCGGAGACCGCCGACTCGGCGGCCCAGCCTCCGTTGTTGCGCGTTGTGTTTGCGGCGATTTCCTTGGCCACCTGCTACTTGGAGTTTTTCTTTCCTGGCACGAGCCCGGCGCTCAAGCGGGCGGCGGCGGCGGTGGAAACTCTGGCCTAGATGTGAATGTACGTTTGCTGATGACTTTTGTAGACCGATTATGGTGTAGCGAAGATGAGAGCGGGCGGTGCTGCGCCTCTAGGCGAGTGGCCGACGGTGTTCTGTGGTATTGGTGGTACTGGTGGAAGCAACGGTTGGAACCTACCAGAACTCGAAATCTCCCAGCACTAGACTCTTCCCAACCTGTTCCAAACCTGTTAATCTCTCAAGACTCTTCCGCTTCATTCCCGTCCGTGCCCCGCTTGGTCCCATTTGTGCACGGTGAATAGATCTCCTTGTCTTTTTGTTTACCTTGTTAACCGATTTTACCACATAATCATTTGTTTTGTATATTCTTCAGGGTCATATTCGATAATCCAAGTATAATATAAACAAATATAGTTTTGTTTATGTGTTTATCACCACCTTATGAGACTATTAAATCCAGAATTAGATGCATGAACCGTCCAATGTCATGTAATTGGGGTTCTTTGCAATAATAAGAGTAAATCTCTCCAGTCATTTGGCTGTTTCCATTGTTCTTATCCCAATCAATAAGTAGTCTCTGACGATCTTCTATAAATGAATGTATCAAAATGAAATTTCCTGAAGATTGTGCAAACAAACACAAATGCGAAGCACCACTTAGAACAGGTCAGAGCCCCCACTCACGCCCGTGCAATATTGTACACTACTACTCCTCCAAATTAATTCTATTGTTACAATACTTGGCGCACGGCCGGCCTCTATGTTACACAGCCATTCAGCATCCCTCAAACCACCGCATCCAACACAACGCTATCACTGCCCTTGTAGCACACACAGAGCTGCGTTCCCAGCGGATCCCACACCAAGTCACAGATCCCAGTCTCACCGCTTTCTGCCTGCTCCGCAAGGTCCGCACCCACCGCATAGATGCCAACGCACCGCAAAAGATCGCGCGTGCCCGTGTAGTGAGCCGGGTTCACGTCCCAGAGAGATACGTTGCCCACGTCGTCGCCAAGAGCGAGAAGCGTCAGGTCAGGAGAAACCGCCGCACCGTAAACCAAGCTGCGGCGCTGCGCCACCTCCACGTCGCCGTCGAACTGGAAGCTGTCAGGATTGTGGAACACGTTGGCCAGCACGAGTGCGTCACCCAGAAACGCATCCCACACATTCACCGCGCCGTCCATCGACACCGACACCAACTGGTTGCCTTCCACATCGCCCGCTCGCGCGAGCCAGAAGAGACCCACCACCGGCGCCCGGTGGTAGTGCACGTGTGCCACCTTGTCGGCCCACACATTGAGCTCCAACGCTTCGGCAGGCAGCAGGCTGTTCCACACCTTAATGGCACAGTCTGCATCCGACGCCGACGCCAACAACTTGGACACGTCGCTGAACACGAGCGTCAGCACCGCGTGCGCGTGGCCCGCGAGCTGGCCCGCCACCATCGCCACGCCTCGGTCGGTACGCAGAATGCTGTAGATTTTGATTGTGTTCTTCGCAGTGGAAACGGCAAACTTCAGGTCGCCCACCCAACAGGCGGCAGTGGCCGCAGCCAAAGGAGGACTCGATTCAGGCGGGCGCACCTCCAGAAGAAGCGTCCAGCTGCCGCCCTCCCACACCGAAACCGTGTTGTGGGCATCGGTGGTGAGAACCAACTGGTGGTGCGGACACCACTGGACAGAAGTGAGGGTCGCGGGCGCGCGCGCAGGGTCGGTGGGCGAGTTGGCAATGTTGCGGAGGCGCCCGTCGGGCCACCACACGCGCACTTCGCCCGAAACGCCCGCAGTGGCTATGCCAGCCGCGGTCCACGTCACTGTAGAGATAGCGCCGTCGGTGGCGGTATGGTTGAGAACAGCTGAAACGGCAGCCACGGAATTGGCATCGGCTGTATTTGCAGCCACGTCGAAAATCGCCGCAGTGACGTCGTCACGCCCACATACAACCGCCAGGCCCGTAGGGCTCCACAGTGCGGCCACCGCTGCAGAGAGAATGAAGCGGCGCGCAAGAGTTTTTGTGCGGTGCGGGCGGACGTCCGGCGTTTCTGTCGCGGCAGGCGACTTTTCGGGCGACGCGGGCGGCACCGGTGCCGTTTCGGGCGCAAGCGGAGGCGCGGTGAGCGCGTGCGCAAGCGTGAGTCGCTCTGTGTTGCCCGCGGCCGCGTCTTCGGCGAGCGAGTAGAGAATTCCTTTTTGCACCAAGCTGGGGAGGGTGCCGGGGGTAATGGCAGCCACGAGTTTATTTCCGGAGTGTTCGTACTCGAGGCACCGTGTGCTTTTTTCCACCGCATAAGCGGCTAGGCTGTGGCCGCTTTCGTTGAGATAGCGCCAGATGAGGTAATTGAGTTCGACCGAGGTGAGAGACATGCTGGAGAGGAATCACTCGGAAAGATTAAGCAGAACCAGGCAAAGTTAGAGTGACTTGGTTGAAGACTTGATTGTAGTCTTTGTTAAAACCTTAGTTAGAGCTTTAAATGGAGCTTGGATGGAGTCTTGGATGGAGCCTCGCAATGAGTCTTGGATGGAGCCTCGCAATGAGTCGTGGATGGAGCCTCGCAATGGAGTCTTGATTATAGTCTTGTACCTCGCTAAAGACTAGATTGTACGGTTCGAAATACTTCACTTGGGTATCATGGACAGACCTTTGTCGGAATAACGCAGTGTGCTTTGTCTCTAAGTAGCCGTGGCAGCCTTAACGAATGAGTAGAAAAATGTACTTCTCGCTGGCTCAAAAACATCGTTTCGCTTGAATTGTGGGCTGGCGCACTTGCGGTACCTGCAGTACATTATTCCCGGGAGCTCGTGGACCACCAGCGGTCCCAGAATTTAGTGCACTAAATCGCCTTTAGAAAATCTTTTCTCTGCCATCTCCTAAACTCATCCCGTCCCCTCCACATCCCGCTTCTTCTCCTCTGCTCATGGAATGCCCTTGGTGATGTTAGTGTACTGCATACAGAGCCACCATCAACAGTGCGTACCCACTCACCTCGACTATCCAGGCAACACACGCTCTTCAGATACCATCCAGTGAGAACCTAGCTAGGAGGCCACAAAAACACAAAATATCGCAGGTACAGATAGAAAGGCGGAGATATCGTTGCACAAACCCACACAAGCGTCTATTTTGCCGCATCCAACTCAATTGAACCCAGGCGAAGCCTCACTTGTCCAAATCAATCGACCATTCCCCATAGACTCCAGATGGACAGCAAGCATAACAGAAAAAGCAGAGCGCCGTGGCAGATGCTGTCACGCGCTCCCAACCCATATGAGTCCCCCGCCGTGCCAGTCCAGCCGCTCAAATCTAGCGGAGCCAGTATTGAATCCGCCGCAGCTTCTCGGCGGCAGAACCGGCGGCACTCGATCCACCAGTCGGCGTTGCAACACACATTTGATGCAGGCCTGCTCCCGCCGTTGCCAGTGCCGGCAGTTCCGGCTGCGGATGACAGCATTGTGGGAAGCCTCAAAAACGAGTTGCGCCACAGAGATGCCACTGCCGTGGACGACTTCTACCAGTCGCTCGCAAGCCAGCAGAAACAACTCGATGTGGATCTCAAAACGAAAATCAACGAGAACCAGCAGCACATTTTGCAGTTGACGGGCAACTTGAAGGTGACCCAGGACGAGCTCGTGCGGTTGCGGGCGCTGACACAGGAGCTCTACTCCATCTTGGGCGAGTTTTCTGCCGCGGCCCACCGCCGGTTGGCGTTGGACAGTGCGGGCGCGAACGGCGCGAACGGCGCGGCGTCCGCCTCCTCCTCAGGGCTTCTGGGGCGCGCGGCGCGGGCGCGCGACCGGCTGTCGGTGTTTCTGCTCGAGAAAATGTGGGCCGCCGAGTTGCAGCTGCTCTACAAACACGTGGACGGCGCCCAGAAATACGTGCAGCCGGTTCCGGGCCGCCATGTGCTTGCCGAGAGCGGCCGCTGGCACGAAATCAACGTCGGCACCTGGAAGCCTACCAAGGCCATCCATTTGTTCTTGTTGAGCGACTTGGTGCTCGTGGCCGCTCGGCGTGCGCTGCACGATGGCGCCGCCAAACGGCTCCAGGCGCTCCACTGCTGGCCGCTTGGCGCGGTGGACATTGCCGCCATCTCCGCGCCGCCCCAGGTGGGTGGCGGCGACTCGCTGTATGTGATCAATCTCCGCGCCAACTCGCTTAGCTTCGTGTACCAAACCGACCGCTACGACCACTTCACGCGGGTGGTGGCGGCGTTTCGCAAGGGCAAGGCCGCGGTGGCGCAACGCGAACGCGAGGCCGAGGAGGCCGCTGCCCACCCGTTGGGCATCCACCGTTCAGGCTCTTCCGCCAGCCTTGCGTCCGCCACAGACGACAATCCGGACAAGCGGCAGTTGCGGGACTCGCTCCGCAACAGCACTCCGGGCCCCGAGGACGCCGCGGGTGCGCGCACGTCCGCACACCGCCACTCGCAAGACATTCTTCTCAAGGACCTTTCGGCGCGCGTGCACCTGCGCAACCGGTCGCACGACTTGGGGCGGTCGGACCTGCGGCCTGGTGCGGGCGGCGCAGACGGCGTGGGCGACGCGCGGCTGACGCTGCGTTTGTTTGCAGACCTCAAAACCACCGAGGACAAGATCGACGAGGTGGACGTGCACTTGGCCCACTGCGAGTACACCGCGGCGGTGGGACTCATCAAGCACATCGAAAACCGGCTCTCGTTGGTGGTGGAGCGGCTTCCGGCTAGCAGCGCGGCGGCCGGCGCAGCAGGCCCCTCGGGTGCGGCCGCGGAGTTGCGGCTTCTCGTGGATGTGGTGCGGCTCAAGATCGAGAGCCGCAAGGTCAAGGTGCAGCAGGAGCTTCTGTTCCGGTTGCACTCCAGCATCGCCACCATCAGCACCGACGAGCTCAGTGGCATTGTGGAGTTCTACGTCAGTTTCGGCCGCCTTGATGATGGTGTGTCCACGCTTTTGGAAGCAATGCTGGCACACCTCGCGCACACTGTGGGCAAGTTGATTGCGGGCGCACATGGCGCCACTCGTGTGGACGTGGTCAACTACCTCGCCAACCTCACCATTGTGCACGTGCTGATTGTGCGGCGGGCAGTAGACATGTTCCGCACATGCGTGGAGCCGGTGCTTCGCCGGGACGCCACCACCATGGACTCGAGTGGGTTTGTCACGTGGTGCGTGGCGGAGATGGCGCTGCTTGTGGAGGCGATCAAAAAGCATGCTTCGGGCACGCTTTTGGTGGAGGAGGAGGGGCAGTGGCGGGCCAAGGACCCGCGGTACTATGGAGAGTTGGTGGGTATGGTGCAGCCGCAGCTTCTGTTACTTCGCGATGTCGGCCTCGACGTGGGGTACTTGTTTGACGATATTTTGACCTGCGAGCCGGTGTAGGGGTCTATAAATGCGGGTATCTGGCTCGCTGGATTGTCGCCTCTGTCTCGTGGCTGCACCGTGGCTCCGGATGCTCAATCTCTGGTGGAACTTCGGTTTATAGAAGCTTGGTGCTGTCAGGTACAGAATGACGTTAATATACGCGTAACGAATCCATTGCTCTGTAGTTTGCTGGCATGTCGACCGTTCTCAGCTCCACTGAAATTAGCACAGTTTGGTCAATATATATGGACTAGGTCTGCATCTGTGCTTATTGGTGTCATGATTCCATCAGAATTTTCTCTGGGCCAAAATTCAGAGATGGTATGTCACCAAGTAGTGGGCAATTTCTGCCTCTTGTGATTTTAACGGTCAACACAATGAATATACTTCGCAAACTTCAACTGAAGCTGGTGAATCCATTCGAATTCAAGATAAAAAGTTTTTACGTTTTCTGAATGTACATCTGCCACGGTCATATTTACGCTCGCTCGATACATCCACACAGAAACGACAAAAAGAAAGGAAAGAGTCCCTGTCATCCTAAAAACTCTAACCGACCAGTCCTCATTATTCTTACATCGTACCAACGCCCCAAATTACACCATCACTGAAAAAAAAAGTGGTTGAAAATTTGACAGCGGTGACAACCACAAACAGAGGTTGGTGCCGGGACACCAAGACAACACCCGTGCACCACGGCAAAAACACCCATACACCACATACATAACGCGGGGTGCGACCGGACGTGCGTTGGATCCCCGGTGTTCCCCGCAATCGAATAGCCGGGCTTAACGGTGGTGTAACCAAGCTGGGCAAAATCGGCGAAGAGTGCCCGAGAAAAAAAAAAAAGCTGGGCCACATTCAGAAAACAGCCGCTACAGCTACGGGTAGAACGTCTATGATGGGTCTAGAGGATTAAATGGATAATAAATAGGGCCCGAAGGCAATGCAATCAGAGGAGGGCAAAGTAGTCGGTGATGTCGTAGCGTTCGCGCATCAGCGCACCGTTTCGCTTGAGGTACCACATGAGGCCGGCACACACCACAAGCACCGCCATGTAGATGGAGAGAAGAAGACCCACGCCCAACGCGTTGATCAAGGGCTCGGTGCAAAAGGTGGCGGCGGCAGCGAAAATCTGGCGCACAAGGTTGTTGATGGCCACGCCCGTGGCACCTTTGCCCGGCAACACATCCACAATGTAGGTCAAGGTGATGCCAATAACAAGCATGGACGAAAAGCCAAAGAGCGCGGTGCCAATCAACGGGAACACCCACAACGTGCCCTTGTCGAGACACCAGCCAAACACAAGGCACGCGGGCGGGTAGAGCAGCACCGCCACCACGAAATTCCACGAGATGCGGGCCTCGGGGCGGAGCTCGCCGTTGTGGTTGCGGGCGTGGCGGCGCAAGAGCACGTCGTTCCACTTGCCGCCAAAGATGGACGCGAGCACGTACGTCACAGAGTTGGGGATGTACATGAGGCCCACGATGATGGAGGAGAAGTTGTAGGGGGCAATGGAGTACTGGGTGGTGATGGAGATGTTGAAAAAGTACACGCCGGTGAAGCCAATGGCGGAGTAGGCCACGGCGAGCGCCACCGGCGGATAGCGTAAGAGCACCACCGCGTGCATCGGGCGCACCAAGTAGTCGTAGGCGAGGGTGCGGGCGGTGCGCGGTTCTTCGGGCGCGAGCGAGTCGGCAATGGCGAGGTCGAGCACGCGGCGCGACACCGATGTGGACACGGATGTGGAGAGGCGCGAGAGCGACGGCGCGAGCGCGTCGATGGCGGGGCGCGAGTCGAGGTAGCGCAGGGTGCGCAGGCCGATGGTTTCTGTGCGCGCGAGCTCGAGGTCCTGGAGGTCCTCGATGGGGACGATGGCGTATGCGGTGGGGGACAGGAACGAGTCTGCGGCGGAGTCGATGGAGCGGAGGGAGAGGGAGTCTGGGGTGGAGGAGGCGGGGGCGGCCGACGGTGGGGCGGCGGACGGTGGGGCCGCAGACGGTGGGGCGGCGGACGGTGGGGCGGCGGTTTTCCTCGCGCGGCGCACCGCCTTCAACCGCGCAACGTCCTCCCGCCGCAACGTCTCTGGCAACAACATCACAATCAGCACCAAGTTCACGCCGCAGAAAATCACCATGACCCACATGGTGGCGCGCCACCCCCACGCCTCCGCCACCGCGCCGCCAATGATGGGCAGGAGAAACGGCCCCAAGAGCGGCCCCAAGTAAAACACGCCGAGCGCGGTGCCGCGCTCCTCCGGCACGTACAAGTCCGCCACCGTGGCCGCGCCGCACGCCTGCACCGCCAGCGCGCCCGCGCCCGCGAGCAACCGGAGCACTATGAGCAGGCTGATGGACGGCGCCACCGCACACGCCACGGAAAACGCAAGAAACCACGTAAACGACACCACGTACACGGTGCGGCGGCCGTGGCGCTCGGAAAAGTTCGACCACCACATGGGGAAGATGCCGAGCGACAACAAGTAGATGCCCACCAGCACGTTGACCATGGTCACGGTGGTGTTCAACAGCAGCGCCACGTCCGACACCGCGGGCAAGATGATCGACGTGCCCATCGGGCCCAGCGTGCCGGCGCCCGCCACCACGCTCACGAGCAACAACTTGGTGCGCGCGCTGTAGTGGCGGGCGTCGTCCAATTCCGGCACCACCGCCGCGAACGCAACGAGCCCGCGCCGCGCGGAGGCCACCACCACGCTCGAGCCGGGCACGGTGGTGGTGACGCGGTCCAACGCGGCGAGCAGGTGCGCAATCTCGCCCGCGGCCTCCGGCGCGGCAGGGGAGTTCTTCTCGTCGTGGTGCCGTGCCTCCAAGTCCGACGCCTCGCAGCTGCTGGCGGAAGACATGGTTGGGGCATGAGTCATGCGGGCGGACCGGCGCCCATATATAGCCCGGGGCCGCGCGCACGTGACGGTGCGGAGACGGCACCGGCATCGCGGCACCCTTTTCCGGGGTACCGGGCGATTGTTCTGTGGCGGTTTCCGCGGCGGTTTTGCGGCGGTTTTGGCTGGGCCTCGTGGCCGGTGATGCGGTGGCGGCGGCACGACAGTGGCGGGGACACGCCGCCGGCGCGGTGCACGGCCGCTGCCGTTCTGGGCTTCTTGGCGCTGTTTGTTTGACGCGCGGCCGTTATCGCCCTGCACCCGGCCCAATTCGGCGCACGGCTGGCGGGCCGGCAGGCGAGGCAGGGCACGGGGAGGCGGGGTGGTGGTCGCGGCCAGTAGGAGCGGGAGAAGTTCGCATGGTGCTGTGTGCTGTGTGCTGTGTGCTGTGTGCTGTGTGCTGTGCTGTGCTGTGTGCTGTGCTGTGGTCCGCTGGCTCGCACCCAACCGTAGTGGCCAATTACACAATGGCCGGGGCATGCCCAGTTGCAGTCTCCAGGCTCTCTTGTGAAATCGCTTATCGGTTTCCTTGGCGCTCTTCGGTGCTATCAACGTCTTCGCTTATCGCATTGGCCTCGTGGCTCACGTCGCCCACGCCGCTGCTATTGTCTCCATTGTTGTGCTACCCAGCAATGGCCGGCCTGTGGTGCTTCGCGTGTTTCCACGGTCGTCTGTGCCAGATGGCCGTCGTCGTTTGGCGTCCCAGCTCCAGCGCTGGCTTGGCTCTCACCTTGCTCCCCTGGCCTTTGGCCTTGCAGTTTGCCGGCCGCCTTGCAGTTTGCCGGCCGCCTCGCAGTTTGCTGGCCGACTCGCAGTTTGCTGGCCGATTCTCGCAGATTGCCGGCCGATTCTCGCAGATTGCCGGGGTGCCGATGTGGACGAGGCTCGAGATCGGCCGTTGGCCCACATGCGTGCCAGGGATCATAATGGGGCCCAATTAATCCGCAGGCGAAAGCTTCCGCCACAGCCACGGACCTTGGCCCGAGAATGGCGCTGAAACGTTTCAGGCGGACCAGCTGTGGTCCAGAATCACTGGTTGAAGGAACTTACGGCAGCTATTGGGCACCGTGGTTGCATCACGTGAAGGTGTCCGACGAGTCTACTGAGGCCCAAGAGAAGCAGGAGTCCCAAGAGTCGAGAGGCAGGAGTCCGAAGAGTCAAGGCGCAAGACGCAAGAGTCGAGATTCCAGAGTCAAGACGCTAGAGTCAAGTCGCTAGAGTCAAGACGCTAGAGTCAAGAGTCAAGACGCTAGAGTCAAGTGTCGAGAGTCGAGATCCAAGAGTGGAGAGTCGAGAGTCGAGAGTCAAGAGTCAAGACCCAAGAGTGGAGAGTCAAGACCCAAGACCCAAGACCCAAATCCCAAGTCCCAAGACCCAAATCCCAAGAGTGGTGTGCGGCATCCCCAACCGCCGAGTCCTGTCCACTGCGTCGCTATCAATAGCTCTCGTTCCCAAATTGTGCTGCTACATATTCCACACCCTACGTCCCCATACTGTCTATATTGTCCATACTGTCATTCCACTGCCATCCGCATGTCCTCCCACTGTCCTCCCACTGTCATCCGCATGTCCTCCCACTATCATCCTCCCGTATCCGCCCGTATCCGCCCGTCATCCCACTACCTCCATTCCTGTGCATTGTCCCATGGCCAAACGTTGGGCCCGCCCTGCAGGACCGACATCCACACTACGCCGCGGCAAATCTCCAACTCCACCACTTCTTTCTCCCCCAAGTTTTCCTCCATTGGCGCTCCCCAACCCCTCCACTGGCGCTCCCCAACCCCTCCACTGGCGCTCCCCAACTCCCCAACTCCCCAACTCCCCCGAACCCTTCCCCGCCCCATCCTTTCCGCCGGAATTTCCACCATGATTTCTCGCCACAGCTGGCCGGTGGTGGCGGTCCGCACCACCATTTTCCTCGTGGCGTTTGTGGTGGCGTGCGTGGGCGTGCGGTTGCTGCAAACCGCAGGCGCGCTTCTCTTCCGCCGCCGCCCCGCGCTCTACCACGCGTGCATCAGCGTCACCAAAACCCATTTTGTCGCGATGCTCACGTTTTTCACCGCCGTCATTAACCCCGCCACGGTCACGCTCACGTTCGACCCGCGCCAGTTGAACGGCACGCGGTTCGAGGTGCACCGCGGGCGGTTGCGCCTGAAGTTGGCGCCCAACGCGGTGTGGATCTCCAACCACCAGATCTACACCGACTGGCTCTTTGTGTGGTTTCTCGCCTACACCGGCGGGCTCGCGGGCAGCGTGTTCATTGTGCTCAAGGCCAACTTGGCGCGCATTCCGGTGTTGGGCGCGGGCATGCGCGCGTACCGCTTCATGTTTTTGCTGCGGCGGTGGGACGCGGACAAGGTGCAGCTCACCAACCGCCTCCTCGAGCTCGAC
>JAKUAN010000100.1:0-12887 GCA_030674715.1 Clavispora phyllophila
GTGCCGCCGCCGCGCGCGGAGGAGCTTTTCCTCGACGAGCTCCGCGTGGTCGCGCACGGCGACGTCAAGAGCGGGTGGAAGTCGGACTTCCTGGGCCGCGGGCGCATCGAGCTCGTGGCCGAGATCTCCGCGCTCTCGTGCTCCACCGGGCTCGTGCGCCATGCGGTGCGCGCGCTGTCGGAGGACCCGCCGCGCGACGACGCGGCTGACGGGCTCCGCCTGGGCGCCAACATCTCGTGCGACATCGAGGACTCGGCGCTCGGCGTGTACGTGAGCCACGTGCTCGTGGTGGAGGTGATCATCGCCGAGGAGGTGGTGCAGGCGCGCCTGGGCAAGCTCGCCTCCGACGTGCTCACGTCGGTGCTGTCGGCGCTGTCGTTGCAGGCGGTGGGCGTGCCCACGGGCGCGGCACGCGTGTTGCGGATGCAGTTTAAGGTCATTGTGTCGGAGCGCTCGGGGTTGGGCATTGCGTGGGACGACGAGGTGCCGCCCACGTACGAGGATGTGCGGGCTTTGAGTCCACCCACGTACGAGACGCTGACGCCGGCGGTGTTGAACGGCGTGGGCGACACGCCCATGCTGACGATCTCGCATGTGCTCTCGCTCGACGAGAATATCCAGGAGTTCAGCCTTTAGGCTAGGTAGTAATACAGGTTTGGCTAGGGAGTGCGGCTGGGGGGCCGGAACGCAATGCGGGCCAGTGGGGACGAGCACAACCGACGTGCGGTGCAACCGGTGCCCACTGCAGCCACCGGTACAGTAGTAGCGCTGGTATGAGTGACCAGATGGTTATCGTAGCTGCGACGGCGGCTCATGCGGAATCTTCAGTGGAGATGGTGCAGTAGGCCGGGAGCAGCACGCTGTAGGTGAAAAGCCACAAGCATTGAGTGGCAGAAAATTTCGCCGCATGCTTTTCTGCTCTGATCCTCCACGATAGCTAATACGGTATGTTTGCGGCATATCAGTAGATACACCTGGCGAACTGTTAAGCTCCCAGCGAATGTATGTTTAACCCTGTTAGCGGCTCCTGATAGCCACCGGCGGCGCCCAAATACATAGTGAGGGCCCTAATTACCTAGTGACCGCCCTCATTACATAGTGACGGCCCTAATTACCTACGACCCTAATTACCTAGTGACGGCCCTCATTACCTAGTGACGGCCCTAATTACCTCCGGCGTTCCATCTAGCTACTTAGTCGTGGCTGCTGCCCAATTGAGCTTCTCAGCAAACCTCAAACTCTCAAGCCCACTCCACCAGAAAATCCCCGCTACTCTGCGGACTTTCTTTGCTTCGTGGCATCTTAGTTGTGCCGATCGTGCCGCATTACAATCGTCGCGCACACTGCACCCACCAAGATGCACTGACAGATACAGCAGAAACCCTAGCACCAGCAATACCGCCACGCAAAACAGTAGAGCTGGTTCTAACGAGAATACCCGTGCATTCACAGTCTCCGCCACCTCCCCACATCGCCCAAGCGCTGCCGCCGCCGCCAGCAGCCGCCACAGCGCGGTCGTGCGCCGCACATAACGCATGGAGCTTAGCCGTGCATCACGCAAGCAAAGTCCCCCGAGTGTTCTTCCCAACACCACCAAGCACAAGTCTCTCGCCGCACCCACGCCGTAGCCCAAACCCAAAACCCGTAAAACCAAAAACAAACACCGGCCCAGCAGCTCCACCCGAACCTCCGGCCGTCTCCGCTTTCCGTCCTCAGATGATCGGAGCCTGCAGGCAGCCGTAACCCACTCACTGCTCATTATCCCACCATCCACCGTACTAAATCCAATCCTCTATCCCCCCGCCAGCACCACCCCGCCTTTTTTTTGTTTCGCGCCCGAAACTGTGACCCACCGTTTCGCGTTCCGTACTCCATCAGAAGAAAAAAAAAAAGACCATCTTCAAACCCCCACCACCCTTCACCCTCGCTGTTCTCTCCCACAGTAGGAGAGCCCACCACCACCGCACCATCCCCCCACCGCATCCGCCCGCGTCCGCAGCTTCTGGATCGTGCGAATGCCTCGCGCCAAACCGTCGCTTTTCCACTTGGATGGCGACTCCGCCCACCATGCCACCGTTCCCGACCGAAGACGGCCGCAGCTCAACACCGCCCACCTGATGCCGGCGTTTGCCCGCCCGGCGGTGGCGCCGGAGGTGCCGTCCATCAGCGACATCTTGATGTTCCCCGTGGAAAACTCCCACGCCTACTCCTACGCGCACTTGTCGCCCAATTCGTTGGCGCTCCGGCTCAATGTGTTGAAGCGGTCGTTGGAGATCTTGGACGAGCGCCCGGAGTGGGTAAGCTCGCTCAGCGCCGCGGACGACGCCAACAACAGCGACGACGAGCCGCCTGCGCACGCCAGGCACGGCCACTTGCCCACCCACACCCCCGGGCTTTCTGGCGCTGCCCACCCGGACGCCTGTACCCGCAAAACGTCGCAGCTGAGCGTCCTGCTGAGACCGTGGCGCGCCGACTCCAGCGAAAAAGACTACCTCAAGCTGCAGCCCAACGCGTCGTCGGCGGCGTTGAGCGCATTGTTCCGCCCCAAGATGGCCCGCTCCGACAGCGTGCCCGTGTCCACCGCGTCCAGCACCGTGGCCCTCAACGACATGGCCGGCGACCAGCCAGAAGGCGCCGACTCCATCCTCAACGACGACGTGAAGGACTTGATCGAGCTACTAGAGCAGGACTCGTCCGTGATCTCCCACAACTCCGACGTGGCATCCACGCTCCACGACTTGTCGCTCTCGTCCTCCAACGGTGACGTGCAAAAGAAACAAGCGCTGTTGAAGACAAAGCTCTTGTTTGCGTTGGCCACGCCGTTTGTCGAGACCTCCAACGTGTCGCCCTACATGTGGGCCTCCGGCTCCACCTCCCCCGCGCTCCCGAACGCCTCTTCCACCGCCTTGAACTTGTTGAACTCCATGCAGCAGCCCCAGGCCGCCACCGCGCTCGGAAACCGCCCGTTCCACGCCATTTCCGCAGGCAAGCACAGCTCGCCCCAGTCCATCATTACTGTGGCCGCAGACTACCCGTGGTCCTTCAAGGCCGCCAACGACTTGGCGTGCTTGATGTTTGGCATTCTGAAAAGCATGATCAAGAACTTGACGTTGATCGACATCATCGCGCCGCAGTTCCGCAACTTTGTGTCCGAGAGATTGACCCGCCAGGTGGACTCCGGCGCCCGAGGTGCACCCAGCGACAAGAACATCATCTTTGCCGGTGAAATCATCGCCATCAGCAGACAGGCTGACGGAACTTTTGCATGGACCTCTCTCTGGGCGAAAAAAAGAGGCGACCTTATCATCTTCATGTTCGAGCAGATCTCGTGCGACGCGTTTGACCTCGTGGTGCTGTCGGACGTCGAAACATACCCTAAATCGCCCTATGTCATCACCGCCATAGAGGAAGTCGCCGGCAAACTCATCTCCAGCATCGACTTGGCCGGCAACACCAAACTCAGCCTGTTCTCCCCGCTCTTGGCCGAAGACTTGGCTTTTCTGGCGTCCAGTCACACCGACGACGACGACGAATGCGATGCTCTAGACAGTGCTTTTATCAACAAGAGGAGATATTATACCGTCCTGATCAATGGTGATATCATTCCGTGTGCGCTCTCCTCCTACCCACTCGAGAAGGACGACACGAAGTACGAGTTGAAGATCAAAGTCCACTCAATGCCTTACATTTCAGGAATGTTTGTTGTTGAACACTCGTCGTCCAACGTGCTCTCCTGTAACAAGGCCATTGCCAAAAACCTCTTCGGTGTGTCATCCGACAAAATTATTGGCAAGAGCATCAACACCATTCTTCCTCGCTTCTCCGAAATCTTGGAAGCAGGTTTGGCAGACCAGCAAAGTCAGCTGTTGGTATCAGGTTTGGTGTTACCAGAACATTTCTTCAGAAAGTATCACGCATTACTCTTGTCTGCGTCAAGAAACCGGAGCGCAGACGATTTATTCTTCAGTTCTCGGGGAATCGACGGACTTCACAGAGACGGCAATTCATTGCATGTTGATGTCCAACTCCGCGTCATTCTGCCTGAAATATTTGTTTTGTGGGTCACTTACTCCCGTAAGTCTAACAAAAACCTCTCTAAACAATTGGATAAGTTGACCAAAAGCACGTCGTCTCTTTCTATTGGAAGTACTACCCAGCTGCCCAAAGTGAAGAGTAATGTTAGCAGCAAGGTTGACCTTCCATCGCAAATGAGCATATTCCCCAAGAACGAAGGCGATCTCTTGGAGCTCGGATTGTCCAGTCCAGAAATCAGTCGCCATAATAGTACCAAAAAACCAAAGAGACCAGCCACATTTTCTCTTCCAGTGCATTTCATAAAAGACCTTGAACCATCGATGGGAACAAGGGCTACTTTTACCACTGACTCATTAGATGGCTCTTCCAATGAAGATTCTGATGAAGAGAGCCATGATAGACTGTCGAGTGCAACCACAGCCACCAATGAAACAAATGGCAAGACATATTACAAGAAATACACCGATCAGGAAATGCTCGTGATGGAAAACGAAGAGATTGAGCAGAAAAAGAGAAACTCAAAGTTCTGGCCCGTTGCCATTGGGGAGAAGAAACGGACCAAAAAATTTAGCGAGTTCAAAGCACTCAAAAAATTAGGTGAGGGCGCTTATGGCAAAGTGGTTCTCGCCGTACACAATGATGATCCTGCTTACAAAATTATTATTAAATGCATTGACAAACAAAAAATCTTGGTTGATACGTGGGTTAGAGACCGTCAACTCGGTACTATTCCGTCTGAAATCCAGATTATGGCCACTTTGAACCGTGACCCTCACCCCAATATCATGCGCATCATTGATTACTTCGAAGATCCCGACTATTATTACTTGGAAACGCCAATCTTTGGAAATCCACCAGCAATCGACTTGTTCGACTATATTGAAGTGAAGAAGAACATGTCTGAACTTGACTGTCAGTTGATCTTCCGCCAGATTATTCTGGCAATCTATCATTTGCATAAACAGGGCATTGTTCACAGAGACATCAAGGACGAAAATATCATTGTCAATGAATTTGGTGTCATCAAACTCATTGACTTTGGTAGTGCTGGATATGTAAAGCAAGGCCCGTTTGACGTGTTTGTCGGTACCATAGACTATGCGTCTCCCGAGGTTTTGAGAGGTGAAAAGTACGACGGCAAACCTCAGGATATTTGGGCTCTTGGAATTTTATTGTACACAATGATTTACAAGGAGAACCCGTTCTATAATGTCGATGAAATCATGGACGGTGAGTTGAGAGTGCCATATGTTGTCAGCGATCTCTCACTCGAATTAATTCGTTCCATTTTGGAAAGGCAGATTGACCGGAGACCAACCATCACGGATATTGCGGATCATGATTGGCTTGATGTCTAGCTGGCCCCCTTTTTTTTCTTCTCTTTTGCTAATTTTTAATATTTGTATACCTTATAAATGCAAGAGCCTTAGGAAACATCGCGTCCCACAAACGCTCGGACTTGGTCATATGCAAACTCAGGACTTACTCTATTTGAGCACCAAACTTTCAAACCTGTCCTAGAAACCCAATGCTGGCTCTTTATCTATAAGAATGGAAAGTGAAACATGTTCTTCAGAGGAACTGAAATTTCCTCTTCGCATTTTAGTTGCCTCAAATAACCCAAACTCTCCGGCTCTCGATGTCACAATATTGGCACCAGCTCCCGGGTTACAAATACATCACTTAACAAACACAAGCATTGCTAACAAAAAACTACTTTTTCTCAAACCAGAGTCATTTCCTTACCTGAAAAGTACATTATCATTCCATGTCAAGCAAGAGTCTACTTCCGAAAGTTCCAAATATGGGTACTTGGTGCGCTGCTCGCTGATGCCTAACGCGTTCCAACTACTAGAGGCTCCAGTAAAACCACCCGCAGAAATATTTTCAGAGAAAGATGAAACTAGCCATTTAAAGAATGGCATCCAGGCAACCATAGACTCATGGAAATGTCATCTGCAACTTCCTGAACCCATATGCATACCTCACTTTTCCATGAAACCACCCGCTCCGGAAGTGGTCACAGGACCATCTCCAAGAAAGACAGAATATACTCTTTCGCCGCAGAACGAAACTGACCCTCAAAGCTTTCTTTCCGCGCGCTACTTCAGCACATTATACTCTTTTACAACGCCTCTTTCATACTTTCCAAAGACTGCCTTGTCTAGGTTCAGAAACTTGTGCAAAAATGACCCAGCAACTAAGAAGGAAACTCTTCTCTCTATATTCTTCACAACAGATCAATTAGAGGAACGTCAAAGAAGCAAATATGGTCTAGATCCTTCTCAAGATCAAATTACTGTCTCAACTTACGAGCAACAGAACCGCGACCTCTTTATCAGCAAAAACTCCATTGATTTACAAAAAGAAGACTCCCTCAGGAAATTCGTCTTGGAGCTCAAGATACGTGAAGCACAGTTGCAAATTCTATTGTTAATGGAGTTACTTCTTTGCTGGGAAAAGGATGAAGCTTCATTTCTAGAAGAAAATGCTAAGATTCAAGAGAAGAGGGCAAAAAAGACTCTGAAAATATCCTTGGTTCGCTCAAAGAGAGGAGCAAAAAAAATAATCCCCACTTTTTTAGGTGTTGGTATTCAAGAATCTCCCGAAAAGACGGAATCGATTACCAAGCCGGTGGTGAGTGAGTCAACATTGTATGTTTCCTTGATTACCCTTGTGGACCAAATGAGCATATGGGATACTCTTCTTGGTCGAGTGAAGAGTGGCAAGGACGATAGTATGTATGGCTTCTTGGCTTACGTGCTAGTTCCTTACTTCAAAACTCAACTACCGGAGACAGTCAATTTCATCATCCAAAAAGTGAAAGATCTGAGGCCGAGACTTCACGTTCCCAAGAGTCGTTCTAAAGCGGGAAGATCAAAATCTACCAGCCAATTGCCTGATCCAGGAATTCTGGAGCAAGGTGATACAGTGGAGAAGTCCACGCAACCAAAAAGGTCCTCCAAGTTTTCCAAAACACTACTTTCCAGTGAAAATGTTCCTTTTTTGCGGCATTCTTCTACAGATATGACCTCAGCCAGAGTATCTGGGGATCTTCAGCCAGCATTTCTGTTGAAGCGCTCTAAATCGAATCTCGCTTCTAAAAATTTAAAGCGGAGGCAAGTGGACATGTCGTTAGTAAGATCCGAATCCCAGGACGCCGAAGATATAAGAAGAAGCAAGCTGTTCCTATTTGGAGATGCAAGAAAGATAAAGTCCATCCCTGCAGAAAATTCTAACGATGCTCTAGTTCGCCAAGTGGAAGCTACCCCGGCGAAGCCCGATAGGGTCATTCCACGAAAGAACAATCTTTCCCAGGTTATGGAAACTCCGTCTACTAGTAGGGTCAAAGATCTTCCGCACATATTGGAAACTCCCGTCAATACCTATGGGAAACCACATACGGCATCACATCAACCTAAACTAAGCATGGGCGAAATGTTTGCCCGTCTTGCACCTCCGGAAGACCCCAGTCTTAATATCACTTCTTCGCCTATACGTGATCCTGAAATACTGGATAATCGGATGGGTCCTAGTATGATAATTGAGAGCTCACCGCCTAGACCTGCCCTTGCATCAACCATAAACAAAACCACGTCTATTCCATCCTCTGGTGCATCTTTATCATTGAGATCGCCCTTTATCGGAGTTTTAGATGGTTCCCCTTCCAGAAAACGGAAATCTTCAAGTAGGATTTCGGCACAAAAATCTTCCGACATGCCTCCTCCCCAATTTCAAATTCTTGACAAGTTAAAGGAGAGTGAAAGGCGGACTCTTGCGGATACCGCGAAAGTTCAAATGACTCGAACAGATACTGTCGTTGATACTGTGAAAGAAGCTCCATCTTTTGAAAGTTCGAGCCTTGCTATGGATGAATCGCAAGATGATTCTGGATCGGATTCTGACCTCGAGAAACTTTTGGCATTCTCTTCCCGACCTAGACTCAAAACCTATGGTAAAAGATAGACCTCTCTAAGAGGTTGCCAACTGGAAGACATTAATTACTGCATTTTTCATTTTCATCTAATTTACATGTTCCTATTAATACAAGCTTAATGGTGAAGGCGTCTTCAAACCAATTACACATTCAATTCCCCAAAAAATATTCCGCGGCAAATTTCCCGTGCGTCTGGTTGTTCCAAGACGGCTTCGGCAAACGGTTCGCCAATCCTTTCCTTCAACTTTTCTTTTACTTCGTCGGAAATTGGCTCACCGTCAACCTCCATTTCATCCGAGCTTTGCGGCACGTCCACCTTCAATTTTTTGAGTGCGCCCAAAACCTTCTCTTGTAAAAGTTTCTTCTCCACTTCGCTCTTATCACTTTGCTGGATGACCAGTCTGTACCACAATTTCAAGTTACCAACCAACACAAGCTTGATAACTTCTGAGCCCATTTTTTCTAATCCGAGAAGAGCACCATAGTGAGTACCAATTGGCTTTGAGGAGTCCAACAATGCTCTAAGAAGAGTTCTTGTAACACGCGGGGTAAGGGTTGAATAAGACGAGCCGTATGTGTCAATGACATGCTCAAGTAGTAAGGAAGCAAACTCTCTAACAGCAAACTGTCCTTTCAAAAGCTGGGCGATTGCTTCTTCGTCCAAGTTGTCTTTGATTGGTGCTCCAATTCTCTTCGCAAGCAAAAGCGTAAGAATACAAGGCATCAAAGCATGCACGTACGGCGCAAGAAAGATGGTCTTGTTGTCATAGAGAGCAGAAATGACCTCAAGCATCGTGATCAAAACGTCAATGTTTCTAAGCTGGTTGGTAATCTGCTCCGCCACAAACTGGATAAAGTAGGGCACGAGCTGGTGCAAGCCCGGATCAGTTCTCAACGAGCTCAACGCCGCTTCTCTCAAAGACTCCTTTTCGCTGTCAGTAGATATAAGAACCTCCACCACCTTGTCGAAGTAGAGCTTAAGCTCCTTGGACAACACGTGCTTAACCAATGGTTTGACCTCCACGTCCTTGTCGCCCGAGGCCTTCTTCTTTTGTCTCTGCTCCTTAGTATCGTCGCCAGAAACACCAGAAGTTGTGGGACTGCCGTTGAGCAAGTCGTTACTTAACACGGAAGAGGTGGCGCCTCTGACAATAGCAGGCAAGTTTTTGATTTCCGACGCCAATGGGTTTTGAGGGATCATAGGCTGAACACCCTCAATCGCCAACCAGTGCGCGGTGAAAGTGGTCTGACGAGGTACTTTGGGAAGCTCTTGGTTGATCAACTTCTCAAACTCCACTTCGTTGTCGTCGATATAGTATAAGGTCTGACCTCCGGCACCAAACAAAGCCTCCTTAAACACAAGAGGTTGGGACTGGTCATAGCCATACAAAGGCTCAATGTTCAATACCGCCAAAGCATTGTTGATGTCTCCGGTAGATAACATTCTTCTCTTGGAATGGCGCATGAACTTGATGGCAGTTTCCAAAATCTCGTGGATACGGTATTCGACATCCATGGCCAAGTTCTTGGCTCCATCCTCAGGGAGATTCACGCCGAGGAATTCGGCCACATCCTTAACTGTGTCATGAGGCGACCACAAAGTGTGGGAAAGGGGGATTTTGGTAGCTGACTCCATGGTGGGTGGTAATGGCATCTGTGGAGTTCTTGATGTTGAGCATTTGTGGTCGCAGTGGAGTCACGTGCACTGGTGCCTGTCCAAGCACCGGGAGGCCATTTTACAAGCCGGCTCTTGCTGGTACAGAGCTGAGTATGTGTTTGGAATTTCCATTGATTCGATTCTGGTTCTAATTTTCTACTTTAAGAGAAAAAAAATAGTTCGCTTTTTTTAGTTGGTATCCTCGCTTCCTTCCCTCTTCTGTAGTTCCTCACCAGACCTGCTACAACAGTAGATTCGTACTCAGCAGTCAATTGGAATCATGCCCGGCCCAAGCTTTTAGTAAACACCATATATCGTCGTATAAAGAAAGAGCTATTCCTTTGACCCACCGGTCGATATACACGTCTATGAACCTACACATGGCCGGATGTTATCGTTCCTTTCAGGATCTACTCCAACCCTTTGTCCTTCCGAGACATCTTCTCCATTGCCTTTAACTTCTGCTGGCTGTTTTTTGACTTTTCCTGTTGTGCATTGAACCGTTCTTCAGCCGCTCGGCCCGCAGCAGCTTTTGTGGCTTCTGGATTCAGACCATTGCCTCCGCCGAGAACATGTCCATTGTTACTGGCGGGGCGAGTAGTATTCCTGAGATTTTGCTTCGGTGGCGTCACCTTTTCGGTATCCTGCTTGGAAAAGCAAGATCCCATAGTAGCGATTGTGGTTTGTGGTGACGAGGAGTTTATTTGGTGTAAACTGCAGATAATCCGAGGACACATTCACTCCACCGCATACAACGCATGACTCCCGGGTATTATAATTGTATTAGCTGTTATATACGTGTAGTATGTTTATATAGAATATTATTTTTATTTTCTCTTGAAAAGAAATCGTTTGTTATCGTCTTTGAATTCCAAACCCTGTGTCTAATGCTGCTTGAACATTTGACCAGTAACCTTTCTGTAGTTGACATTTTCGCTCAAATTCTTGAATGGAGGAATTTCGATATCCAAGGCACAATCAAATTGAGGCTTTTCTTGGGTAGAAATTCTCGCCACTTGTCTCACCTGGTCTTCTCTGTTCAACCAGTACTTGGCAAATCTGAGACAAGCTCTTTCGTCCTGGTGGTAGTTCTTGTACGCATTCAACACCTTCAAGTAAAACTCTTGTCTCTCTGCTCTGTAGGGCGACAAGATCGTAGCATCACGCAAAGCAGCCCAGTCCGCAATTGGGATGTACTTGTATCCATTGCTGTCCAAATGGGCAAGCGACTCGTTCCATTGGTTCAAGATCTCTGCTTCGCTGTACTCCTTGATCTCACCAATCTTCTTTAAGCACACACGGTAAGACACAGGGGTTCTGGCAACATTGTGAATCGAATAGTTTTCAACCAATTGTTCAAACACAACTTTGTCGTTCCAGCTGTAGTTGCTGATGACAGTGTTGAGGAAAAACTCGTCAACTGGCTTTATGTTGGCATAGATAGCAATAACTTCCTTTAATTTAATGTAGGACTCCTCGGTCAAGGCTGGGAACAACTTGAAAAAAATCGAGAAGAACGAGTTGTTCAAGATCGCATAACGAGAGTTCAAGTTGGTCTTGTCGTTGTTTTCACCATTGTAGTGTCCCACGGTGACTTTCCAGAAATACAAGATCGATTCAAATGGTTCGCTAACTTCTACGCAATTTTCGAACAAGGATTGCACGTGTGGCGCCTTGAGCAACACCTGGTAAGGCAAGTCGCCGTCAACCACCTTGTCGAAGAAATGCTTAGCAATCTTAATGTCCTTGCACGAGCCGATGAAGGACAAGTGCAATTCACTCAAAGATCTTAAAATCATTCTCTTGTTGGCCTTTCCGTTCAGCTCGTAAATCTGCAAGAGGCTCTCCAAAGAGTCCAAGCCTCTGGAGTAGTCGCCAGCCTTAATGGCGATCTTTCCGATTGTTCCAACAAGCTCGAAATTGATGTTGGCGGCGTCCTTGGTGTTCAACTCGTAGATCTGCAACACCTGCTCGTAGGTGAATCTGTTTTCGTCGAAAGCCACGGGCAAAATGACAGACAAGATGTTCTGGCTCAAGTAAATTTTGCTGACGGTCTCGTCGTTGACACCCGCCTCCCACAAGCTGATCATCTCCGCGTAGACCTTGAACTGGAACATGGCGAGAAGCAACACCCGCAAGGTGTTAGAGTCCAAGATATTCTTGAACTGGCCGTTGACAATGTTCTCGGCCAAGTCCAAGATGGCGGTTTTCAACATCACGTCGTTGTTCAACGTGTTGCTCTGGTACTGGTCGCTGTCTCTGTTGCGCGAGCCCGACAACCGCGACGTTCTGTTCTGATACACCGAGTTGTTGAGAAGATTGGCGTACTGGAAAATGTTGCGGCGGGTGACATTGTCCTTGACCGCGTCATCGCGGAACATCTTGAACAAGTAGTTGATCGTCTCAAAATACTGCTTGTGCAGCTGGGAGTTGTTCTTGGGGTTCACCTGGTTGGCGGTGACAAGCAACTCCTCAAAACGGTTCAACTTGGCCAGGCTCCCGGTGCCCGACATGGCATCCTTGAGAAGAGGGTCCACCAGCGTTTTGGCAAAGTATCTGTCGACCTTGCCCAACGGAGCGGACTGGGTGGCGGCAGCAGAGGCGGAAGTGGTGTTACTGCGGAACTGAAGGGGATTCAAGTCGAGATCGCCCATGTTGGAGCCGGGCAACTTGATGGGGTTGGTGTTGCTGCGGACCTTTCGGAGAAGGGCCGGCCTGAGCCCACCCTGGGTATTGGTAGCGATCAATCTGAACATGGTGGCGTAGAAGAAGAGGTGTAGGCAAGAGTTTTTCAAGGTGCGACTTTTTTTGTGGGAAGCGCACGGGGACCTTGGGTGGGACGGAAAATATGGGGTCCAGCACAAGGGTCCGGTGGATCTATACTTATATACGGCCCGGCGAGTGTGCTGCCTTCATATATGGCCCCATTTGCCGCTGGCGGTGGATCTGCAAACTCCGAAGCGGGATCAATGCAGTTTGCATGGTCCGATGCTGGATATGCACTTAGCCAGGCGTGGGTACGACTGATGTAGCTGAGTGCGGCTGGACTCCATGGCGTGAGGTACCGATGCACTTACACGGGCACAGGGGGCTAGGTGGGCTAGATGGGGCTGTCTGCCTGGGCTTTTGGTCTGGTGTTGTTGGTGCGAGAGTAAATCTTTTTCTCTTCGGAACATTACGGCTACTGCTGTTGGCCCCGGTAGAAGAACCACTTGTAACCCAATCTCCAGGCGGTGTCGGCATGGGCAAGCCGAAACG
>JAKUAN010000100.1:12987-32927 GCA_030674715.1 Clavispora phyllophila
TTTTTTTTTTTTTTTTTTTCATACACCATACGGTGGCATGCTTTATCGTACCTTTTTACTTTTGGACTTGCAGTGGTTCACAGTAGTGCTCCCAAAGTTGCACACATTTTGCTCGCGAAACCGCAGTATGCGCATTAAGTGCAAACGAAATGGGATTGCAAAAAATCGAAACTTCAACCAAAATCAAAACAGGCAACGGCTTGATCGCATCGAAACATATCCTCAAGCCTAGCTTCCCCATTTCCTCTTCAACCCTTGTATTCCCCACATAACTCAGCCTGGGTCTCATCACACTTGCGGTGTGCATGGAGAAAATCGCAATGCTTGCGTATGCGGCTTATCGCTAATCAGTAGCTTCTTGATCTACACGTTTCGTTTCTTTCCGGTTTCGAAAGCGACTTTTCTTCAACAAGAAATCGCCCCTTCGCGGAGTTACAAACACCGGATTATATTTTTATGTCGGAGGCCGCCCCTCTTCTACCCCCTTCAAAACTAGGGACCACCGCAACCACAAAGAACAATGCCAAACCAACGAAGAAAAAACTCGGCACGTTCGAGGGTGTTTTCTTGCCCACCTCGCTTAATGTTCTTTCGATTTTGATGTTCTTGAGATTTGGATTCATCATCGGCCAAATGGGAATCATGGGCTCCATCTTGCTTTTGGTGTTGTCGTACATCATCGATACATTAACTGTGCTCTCGGTGTCAGCCATTTCTACCAACGGTACAGTTAAAGGCGGCGGTGCATACTACATGATTTCGAGATCGTTAGGCCCGGAGTTTGGTGGCGCTATTGGCATTATTTTCTTCATTGGCCAGATCTTGAACGCGTCGTTGAACGTTGTTGGTTTCATCGAACCTCTTTTGGTCAATTTCGGAAAACACAGCGGTGACATAATGCCTATCCTACCCGTATCATACATGTGGCAGCTTTGCTACTCTACCATTTTGCTTGCTATCTGTACTGGTGTTGCTATGGTGGGATCGACTCTTGTTTCCAAGACCGCGTTTTGGCTCTTTGTCGTCTTGACGTTGAGTACACTATCCATTCCCTTCTCTGCGATATTCGTTCGCCCATTCTATCCATTACCTCCTCCATATGATAACTTGAAATATACTGGTATTACGTGGACCACAATCAAAGAGAACTTATGGCCTCACTTCACCAGTGGAGCCGCGGGCTCTGTCCAACCCCCAGGAGTGCCAGAAACATTCAAGAATTTGTTTGGAATCTTTTTCCCTGCCACCGCAGGTATATTCGCTGGAGCGTCAATGTCAGGCGAACTTAAAAATCCATCGAGATCGATTCCTGCGGGTACACTCAAGGGTTTGTTGACGAGTTTCATCCTTTATTTCTTAGTCATCATTTCTCTAGGATCGTCTGTTCCTAGAGAGTTGCTCCATCGAGATATAAAGATTATCCAAACAGTCAACTTCCACAGCCTTATCATTATCTTTGGTGAAGTCTCTACCTCATTATTCTCGGTAATTATGGGTGTGGTGGGTGCCGCATCAATGCTTAATGCGATCGCTGACGATCGTATTATTCCAGGCCTATCGGTGTTTTCTATGGCCAAGAAGCTGCCAGCATTAAAACGCAAGGCCGAGCTCTTGAGCATAATATTTACTTGGTTTCTTGCTCAGGTTTTTCTCTTCGCTGACATCAATCAGATTGCAACATTCATCACCATGGCGTTTCTCATGACCTTCTTGGTAACAAATTTAGCTGTTTTTTTGTTGCGTGTTGGCTCAGCACCGAATTTCAGACCCTCTTTCAAATACTTCAGCTCCAATACCGCACTTACGGGTGGTGTTGCATCTATTCTTGCAATGTATTTGGTGGATGGTGTCTCTGCAACGTCAGTCATCGTGTTCTTGGTCTTTTTAATTATGATGATACACTATTCTACACCTCCACTGAAATTTGGTGACATCTCACAACTTCTTATATACCACCAGGTCAGGAAGTATCTATTGAGACTTAAATTACAGATGAGCGTCAAATACTGGCGCCCCCAAATATTGTTATTGTGCGACAATCCTCGTACTTCTTGGAACTTAATTGGGTTTTGCAATCATTTGAAAAAAGGTGGCTTGTATGTGCTTGGACATGTTGTTCTCTTAGGAGATGATAGAGACGAACCCAACTCACTGGCATTCAATGTTGATTCTTTCAAAGAGGTACAAAAGCAGAGAAATGCTTGGGTTAAGCTCAGAGATATGGCTGAAATCAAAGCGTTTGTGCAAATCGCAATTGGACCCAGTCTCCCATGGGGTGTGCGGAATGTGTTCCTAGGATCAGGTTTAGGAGGTAT
Organism: Clavispora phyllophila; assembly: GCA_030674715.1. NCBI lineage: Eukaryota > Fungi > Ascomycota > Pichiomycetes > Serinales > Metschnikowiaceae > Clavispora > Clavispora phyllophila. The sequence continues at coordinate 15,303 of JAKUAN010000100.1, forward strand.
GAAACCTAATATCACTGTTATTGGATTTTATGACTCTCGTAAATACGGAGTTGACCTTCCAACCTTGCAAAGCAAGCAATTGCCCACTGATGATTGCAGAACAGAAGAAAAAGTATCAATCAGCCAATGGGTTCAAATAGTGGAGGACCTAGTCATCATGCAAGCTACTGTTGCAGTAGCAGCTAACTTTCGTGAGTTCAAGCTCCCTGCATTCGAAGGCCTGAAGTGGTTCCTGGGAAAAAGTAACCACATAAAGGATCTGAAGAAGTACATTGACTTGTACCCTATTCAAATGTCTTCGTTGTGTTTGTTAGCAGATGGAGAGTCTGCTTTGTCCACTAATTTCGATACTTATACCTTGATTTTGCAGCTCGGCTCTATTTTGTCTACTGTTGATGAATGGAAAAAGAATGGATACACTTTGAGAATTATTGTTTTTGTGGAGAAGAGCTCCGAGACTGAAGATGAGAGGAGAAGATTAACCGAATTGCTCGAATCATTAAGAATCACAGCCGAGATAAAGATTATTTGTTTTGAGGATGGCTCATTATCATCATATAATTTCTTAGTGAAAGGATACGCTAGAACCCCATCAAACCAAACGAAATTCGACAATTTATCCAAGATATTGGAGAATGATCAATGGTGGAAAAATTTAGTGGAGGCAAGGGAAACTTTGAGAAGTGTTGAAAAGGCAAGGGCAGCTCGTAAAAATGATGGAAAGTCCAGGCCAATTGTGTTGGACCATGCCTCGTTAAAGTTCAACCCTGTTTATCTTGGAAAAAGTCCCGCTGAACCTTCTAACTTGGGCAAGTCATTTCAAAACAATAGAAGATATACGATTTCAAACTTGCATGAACAGGGTCTCTCCCTTTCTCTTAATATGAAAGCCCAAGGTGGAAATGACTTTTTCAAATATGACTCAGAAGATGATAGTAACAGTGACAGCGAAAGCGATTACAGTTCCAATTTGGGAGACACATACGGCGAGACAATGGCCCGCTATGATTCAACGGATTCGATGCAAAAATTGCGGGTACCGAATTCGGGGAACGGGCGAGAAAGCGGATCCTTGTCTAGGCAGCAACCTGCAAACAAAAACGCAAAACATCCTTCGCTCAAATTGAAGTACATGAATGGCTTGAATGCTCCTTCATCAGACCAATTGTCTATCAAGTCGTCTCGATCAAATCTCCGTCCTAACTTTCTGGCGGTTAAGATCCCAAAATCAATCATTAGATCAGAAGACGACGTTGATGATGGCGAAGACGAGCATGAGGAGAACAAGCCATCCATTTCATTTGCAAAAGAAGCAGCTGATGAGAAGAACACCAGAAACGGTGATAAGAAATTCTGCATTGACAGCGGATCGGCCCATATTTCGGACCGCATGGCAAAGAGCGGCAAGTCGTATTTCGACGTTCCCGTTGACAACAGATCTGGGCTTGCCTCGCCTTCAATCATTACAAACGACGGTATCAGCCATCAATTCAGCAATCCAGACCTCATGAGAGACGAAGACAGAGATGATACCACCAAGGATAAGCAGGAACTACTTGCAGATGAATCAGAGACACTCAACGGTCGGGATGATAACAAAATTACTTACAAGCAGCTCAAGCAAGAGTTGACGGGACTTACTTTCAACGATCTTCCTGCCAAGGGCCAGCACTTAATTTTGAATGAATTGATGAAGTTGCACTCCAACCAAGGTGAGACTGCTGTCATTTTTTCTACCTTGCCTGCTCCACCAATTGGCACCCACTTGAATGCTCAAGAATCATTGGAATACACTAGTGGCCTTTCGACGTGGCTAGATGGATTGCCGCCAGTTCTTTTGGTCAACTCTCAAACCGTCACAGTCACCACGTCTTTATAAGCGTGAAGGTAAAAAATTGTAAGGGTTTTCTATTTATTGGAGTATATTTAATAATCGAGTTGTGAGTAATAATATATACATTTGCATCCAGATAAGTCATCGTTGCGGCGCGCATCGCGCATCTTTATCATTTTATCAAGACCATCTACAACGAATTTCAGTCGCAAAAGGTTTGCATTAACTTACAACTCCATTCGATCTCTAACCCAAAACTAACATGACTGAAGCAGAAATTTCGAAAGAGGAGAAACTTAGAAGGCGGCAAGAAAAGCTCTCGAAATGGAAAAGCCGGAAGAGCTCAAGCACCGAATCCACTGAGGGCGAGAACCATGATTCTGAGACAAGCAAAGAGTCTTTCGAACTATCTCCCGAAGAACAGAAGAAGCTTGATAGGCAGAGAAAGCTTGAGGAGTGGAAAAGAAAGAAACAAGAACAACAAGATAAGCGACAATCTGAAGAACCAGCGAAAAGGGAGGAAACTCCATTGGAAGATCGTCAGAGGAGGCTCGAGGAGTGGAAGAAACGAAAACTGAATCCAAAAACCGAAAACAATAATGACCGAAGTGGATTCAACTCGAAAGAAAAAGGATTTCTCACGAGAGTGCCCGTGCTACAAAAGAAGGGCCCTGCAAAGAACATATCGATTCCTACAAAGCGGAAAGTGCTTCTTGACTCAGATGACGAAGACGTGACAGAGACGACACCATTTAAAAAGCCTGTAATGAAAGAATTCGAGCAGCCAAATGAAAGCGACTCCAATGAGGAAGACGCACTAGATGTGTTTGTCCAAAATTTGAAAGAGGGCGAAAGCTTAGGCAAGCCTACAGGTGCGGCTGTTTCAGATAATGAAGGAACCGAAACGGAAGGATCTGACGCAGAGAGTGATCAAGATGAAAAGCTTTTAAACTTGAAGCTCAAAAGCTTGCAGAAGGAAAAAGAATTATCTATTGTGGACCACAGCAAGATCGAGTACATTCCCTTCCGCAAGGATTTCTACCACGAATCCCAAAGTGTGAAAGATCTCACCGAAGAGGAAGTTCAAGATCTTCGGGGGCAATTGGATGGAATCAAGGTGAAAGGGTCGAACTGTCCACGTCCTGTGTGGCTGTGGTCTCAGTTGGGACTTTCATCATCGATCATGTCGCTCATTGAAGAAAAGCTAGAATATGCAAAGCCAACACCTATCCAAAGCCAGGCACTTCCAGCAATAATGTCCGGGCGTGATGTTCTCAGTATTGCCAAGACTGGCTCGGGAAAAACCATGGCTTTTGTGCTTCCCTTATTGAGACACATTCAAGAACAGCCCAGCTTGGCCAAAGGTGATGGACCAATTGCACTTTTGCTCTCCCCTACGCGAGAGCTTGCCCTTCAAATTTTCAAGCAGCTTTCATACTTCACAAAAAAGGTGGGAATATCTGCGTGTTGTTGCTACGGAGGTTCTTCGATTGAGCTCCAGATTGCCGAGTTGAAAAAAGGATGCCAGGTTGTCGTTTCCACACCAGGTAGACTTATTGATCTTCTTGCAGCTAATGGAGGACGTGTGTGCAATTTGCGTCGAGTCACGTACGTGGTGCTAGATGAAGCAGACAGAATGTTTGATTTTGGATTCGAGCCCCAGATAAACAAGATTTTCAGTCAAATCAGACCCGATCGTCAGAGTATTCTTTTCTCAGCAACTTTTGCGCGCAAAATGGAAATGCTTGCCAAGTCTGTTCTCCAGGATCCCATTGAGATTATTGTGGGTGGCATCAGTGTGGTTTCGCCAGAGATCACGCAGTGGGTCGAGTTTTTTGAGGTCAGCGATGAAGATGATGAGAAGACCATATCATCCCGCAAATTTGAAAAGTTGCTAGAGGTATTGGCCCGCTTCCCCGGGGCGAAAAAGTTAGTGTTCGTTGAAAAACAGGATTCTGCTGACCAGCTTATGGTGAAGCTTTTGGAAAGAGATGTCCCCAGCTTGACCATCCACGGCGGAAAAGAGCAAATCGACCGGAAATATGCCATCAAAAACTTTTCCAATAAGGATTCCGGTGTGGATGTGCTCATTGCCACCTCCATTGCTGCAAGAGGCTTAGATGTCAAAGGACTTGATCTAGTTGTCAATTACGATCCAGCCAACCACATGGAGGACTATGTTCATCGTGTAGGACGGACAGGACGCGCAGGAAATACCGGTGACGCATATACCTTTGTCACCTCGAAGCAAGAACGGCCTATTACTGATCTAGTGAAGGCAATGCGGCTCAGCAAAGTGGCAGAAGAGCGAATCGACAAGCGGTTGGTGGAAATTTCAGAGCGATTCTTGACCCGCGTTAAGGAGGGAGAGGAGAAATTTAGGTTTGGATTCGGAGGAAAGGGCTTGACTAAACTTGATGAGGTGAGAAACTCCAATAAGGTTCTCGAGAGAAAAGTGTATGAGAGCGAGGTAGCCGCAGTACAGAAAACTAATGCTGCTGCAACAGGAACAGAGAAAAACGAGAAAAGAGAAACTAATGGCGAACAGCTTGATTTACCAGAGTTCAAGATTATCGAAGGGCGAGCAGATGAAACTTCTGGTCCAGATAAGTGCAAATTCCACTCTCGAATCACGATCAACGATTTGCCGCAGAAAGCGCGGTGGGTTGTTGTCAACAGAGATAGCTTGGCGTCTATCATCGAAGCCACATCTACGTCAATCACTAACAAGGGCCAGTACTATGCTCCCAATACTAAGATTCCAACCACTATCAAGAGTGGTGGACGCAGTGTGCCTGCACCTCCCAAGCTCTACTTACTTATTGAGGGTCTCACCGAAGAGGCGGTGAAGGAAGCAAACAATTTGATCCGACAAAAAATGATTGAGGGTCTCGAAATTGCAGCAAAGGAAGAAAACCTGGCGCCCAGTGGCCGGTATATGGTATAAAGAATGAGAGACCACGGCAAGGGTGCAAAATCGGTTGAAAATCCACCGGGTCACGTGCGCTGTTCCTCGGTGCGACAGTGTGGGGTAAAGAGTATATATATCTACTGTTCACTTCCACGCTCCTGTACTCCTCAGCAGAAAAGCAAGATGGTGTTCAAGGCAGAATTGTTTGCGGAAAAGAAAAAATGGATTGTGTCGGAGATCGAGGCCGGCTTTGTGCATGTCCAGTACAACCACCCCAAAACGTTGAATGCATTTGCTACCGAAGACTGGAAAGCGTATGAGGAGATTCTCACGGCGTTGGAAAATGACCCTGCAACCAAGGTGATTTTGATTTCTTCGGCAGTGCCCAAGTCGTTTTCCAGCGGATTGAACTTGGCGGCGGCGATGGGGTTGATGAACGGGAAGGAAGAATGGCCGTACCAGAAGCGCAAGCAGTACATGTACCAGCACATCCGGGAGTTCCAGGATGCCATTGCAATGCCTGCAAGGATGCGCACGCCCACGATTGCGTTGATCAACGGCATTTGCTACGGATTGGGGTTGGACTTGGCGTCCGCATGCAGTATCCGGGTAGCGGTGGATGGAGCAAGAATGTCGATCCGAGAGATCAAGATCGGCATTGTGGCGGACATTGGCTCGTTGCAGCGCATGACCAACCTTGTGAGCAACAAGTCCAAGATGTACCAGTATGCTTTGACGGGCGAGGTGTTTTCTGCGCAAGACGCTATGGACATTGGGTTTGTGAGCAAGGTGGTGCCGGATCTTGATTCTGGGCTCCAATATTGCCGTGAGCTTGGGCGAGACATCAACCAGAATGTGCAGTGGGCCATCAAGGGCACCAAGGAGTGCATTCAATATATGGTTGACGGCGGGAGCCACGAGCAGGGATTGCTCAACGTTGCGGAGTACAATGCGACGCACTTGGTGGGCGGGCTTCCGAAGAACGACTTCAAGGGCAAGTTATAGGAATAAATATCGGGGATAGGATAGTGCAGCTGCGTAGCTTGAAAGGAGATGTAACGTATGGTTCTGCTATGAGCAACAGATGTATCGATCGAGAAAGGGACTGGAGTCGGTGAAGCCATATCGGCAGTACCTCTAAAACGATCTTAGTACGGTCTACAAAAGAAGCACACCACTTAGGACATGTGGCCCTCATGACATCCGAAATTCGGAGATTACAGTTTTCCAGATCCGGCGAAGTAGATAGAGAATACAACAGCAGCACCCAGTCGAGCCGGGTGGATAGTGGAGTAGACCCAGCGGTGCGACTGCGAAAAAACAGTGAGCGCGATTGTGAGGAGATAGAGCGAGGCAGAGCACAGAGTACACAACAAACACAACAAAGCCCAAACACAAGCTCAAAAAGAAAAAAACAAAACAAAACAAAAAACAAGCCACGCACATCTCCCGCCAAACTCACCCCTCTCTCGCCGACCTCACTCGTCTCCAGCCACCCTCCAGCATGGCTCTCCCCAACCGAGTTTCTTGAGGTCGTCCCTGTCTCAACCCACCGCTGTCTGCACGACTCACCGCGATCGGCCCCAGAAGAGACTTTTTTCATCCAACTGCTACTTCCACCACCATGTCCAGAGCGATGTTGGGGCTCCGGCCCGATGCGTTGGGACTCTTGCGACGCGACGGATGGCGCCCGCTTTCCACCGCCACGGCCGCCTCCGTGACCGCGCTGCTGCTAGTGCAAGACAGGGCTCCAGTGCATTCCACCACCACCACCACCACCCCGTTGGCGCCAACCATAGGCTCCACCATGGCTGCCAGCGCGTCGGCGGCCTTCATCGGCAGCCTCTCGCAAACGCATTTTGCGTCGTTCCACAGGCCGCCTGTGTCGGACGCGGCGCTCGTCAAGCACGAGATCTCTGCTCTTCTCCACAGCAAGAAGTACGACGCTTTGCTCAAGATCTTGCTCAGGTGGACCGGCCGCAGGCGCGGCGGCGCCCACTGGCACCAGGTGCTCACGCACCAGGAGCTCTCGCACGTGCTCCAGGCGCTCGTGGCGTACCAGGTGGGCCTCATCACCAAAGCCGGAACCGCCAAGGCGGTGGAGTCGGCCGGGATGCACCCCTCGGCCAAGTTGGCCCACGCCCACAGCGTGCGCGACAAGATCCGCGGCGTGTACGGCAATCTTGTGTTTGGCGACGGCCACCACTCGCACGTGTACGCGCACGAGCACCGCGGCCGGTTGGTTCTGGCGGTGCCACTCTCGGCGCGCGACTACGAGAACTTGATCTCGTTGGAGGTCAACAACGGCAAGTTGGACTTGGCGTCCAAGTGGTTCCAGCGGTTCGAACAGCAATACCCGGACGGCACGCACTACCGGCACATGACCCACCGGTTGTGGCTCCTCAAGTTCCAGACCTACGGCGGCGCGTTGCCGGCGTTGTGGAAGGTGGACGCCCACGACTTGTACGAGAAGGAGTTGAACCCGCGCCACTCGCGCCTCCGCGCGGAAATGGCTTGGCTCGATATCTTCAACGACTTTATTTCCCACCAGGCGTTGATGCTGGGCAACCTGCACTACGTGTTTGAGCCCGAGGTGCTCTCGGCCATGCTCTACTCCATCGCATACTCCAAAAACACACATCAGCTTACCAAGATCATCGAGCTGAACTGGGGCATCTCTGCCCGCGGCTCCTTGGCTCCGCGCTTCTCCAAGCCCCAGGTAGGGGACCCGCTCTATCCTACGCTCGACATCTTGAAGACCATTGTGGTGTCGATGGTGTTCAACAAGGAGTACGTGCGCAGCATGGCGTATATGAACGGGTTCCAGGAACACTACGGCATCGACTTGGGCCACCCAAGCGCCAAACACTTCTGGGACCAGCTTTTCCGCTGGTGCGAGATCCAGACCCGCTTTTCCGAGTACCGTGCGCTCCAGCACTTCATCCAGAAGACCGCCACTACGTTGTTGAAGCCCACAGATGCCACAGAGGTCGAGCTCACCCTCCAGGAGGCACAAAAGTCCGCAGACTTTGACTACGAGGGCTACTTGAAGTTCGTCGGCGACTTGCGCAACCAAAGAACAATGTTGATAGGCGAGCTCTGGAAGGGTTACCACGAGTGTCAGCCCGGCTTCTCGGTGCGTGTATACGTCACCTATCTCACCTTGCTTTCCGAGCACTTTGACGAGAAACAGTGCTACAACTACTTGTCGGCATTGGCGTTGCAGCAGCGCCTTCACCACGTGTCGTCCGCATCCTTCAACCGAAGCATGGTGGAGGGCCGTCTTACAAAAATCAACCAGCTCTATGAGAAAGGAATGAAGCTCTTGATCGGAGCCAAAGGTCACAATGGCGACTTGGGCCAGATCGAGACCATCATCGATAAGTGGTCGCTTGACGAGCACATGCACCGCAAGTTGAGTGTGTGGGCCGCGGGTCAGCAGGAGCGGTTTCTCCAAGATGTGCACGAGAGAAAAATCAAGATGGAGCAGTCGGAGGAGGAGGACGACGACGGGTTTTTGGGTCTCATGTCTTAATACGGGTTTAGCTAATAAGGTGATACGAGTGGAATGTAGCGTGAGCCATCACGGGGCACAGAGGGTAGACTAGGTGTAGCGAAGGGCATCAACGTAAGGAGTAAGTAAAAGAGGGATCTCAGTAGGGAAATCAGAATGCTTCAAATTTCTGTTGAATCATCTGACGCAGAAGTCATGAAAGTTACTATGATGTGGGTTATTGCAGTAGCGTGAAAAGTGATGTATCAGAGAGAATGTAATATCTTAATTGGAGACAATTAGTGTAGTAGTACAATCAGAAATAGTAGTACAGAAGTGTGAATCAGAAGAAACTAATAGTGTGAATCAGATGGCGAAAGAGAATTGGAATAGTAGTGTGAGCCAGAGACTAGCGCAGAATGAGCCAGAGACTAGCGCAGAATGAGCCAGAGCGACCTTCTCTGCAATACTCCCTTCTTTGCAATACTCCCTGTGCAAATAAGTCCAGGATTTAAATACTTCCAGTAAGTCTTCCGCACAATCGCACTAGTGCCGCGCGTTATCGGAGGGCGTGCACAGCACAAAATATCGCGTAGTGGACACCTCTCCACTTTTTCGTCCACCAGGCGCACTTCTAAATCCTCAGATACATTCTCTATAACATGGCTGACGGTTTGGAAAAGATCACCGAGATTCCTTCTGAGTTCTTCAAGGACGGTTCTGCTTTCGTCAGAAAGTGCACTAAGCCAAACAAGACCGGTATGTGTGGCGTGTTTGCCCCGCTTCCTACTCACTACTAACTTTGCAGAATACATGAAGATCGTCAGAGCGGTTGGCGCTGGCTTCATCATGATGGGCGTTGTTGGCTACGTCGTCAAGTTGATCCATATTCCAATCAGATACTTGATTGTTTAAATGGAGATGTCGAGGTGGGCAGAGCCTCTTTCCTACGATAATTTCCTGTTAATATGCAAATACACAACTCTACAGACAAGCAAGTCCACAAGGGCCCTGAAGCAAGGGAACCCATAGCATAGAAAAGAACCGTCCACACGTGCAAATACGGCGGAAATTGTAGACGTGGCGTACAAACCACAGAATGCAAGCGAGTTCACGACCCAAGAGACCCGAAAGACAAACGAAGGAAATTTAAACAAACGTAAGCGCATGAACAAAGAAATACACAAAAAAAAAAAACAAACTGAAACTACAGCCCAAACAGGACTCGGTATTACTTTCCTTCTCTCTCTCCAGCCCACGCCTGGGTGATGGCAGGTGGTGATGCACGTGATCTCCAACGCAGGCACATTTTTCTCCATGCTCATCCCATCGCTTCACCACAGTTCTCCATGCCCTCCGAAACAAACACGTTTGTGAGAAAATTGGCCCACAACGATGCGGCAACCAGAAATGCTGCCTTCAAGGCTTTGTCTAACTTCTTGAAGTCCAAGGCTTCGGGCAAGCTTGATCTTCTTGAGATGGAAAAATTGTGGAGAGGCCTCTACTTTTCCATGTGGTACTGCGACAAGCCTGTGCCGCAGCAGAACTTGGCAGGCAAGTTGGGCGAGTTGTTTTCGAAGGTGATTCCTGAAAACCGGTTGAAGTTGTTCCATCAAGCGTTCTGGGAAGTGATGGCCAAGGAATGGCACTCGTTGGACAAGTGGAGAGTGGACAAGTTCTACATGTTGGTGAGAAGAGTGTTGAGACACCAGCTTTTCCGGTTGGCAGATGCGAACTGGCCACAGAAGCAAACGGCCGAATTTGTTGCTGTGTTGAAGCAATACCCCTTGGTGGATGACTCCAAGTTCCCTCAGTCATTGGCTTACCATGTGTGTGACATTTTCCTTGACGAGGTGGAGTACGTGATCTTCAAGGATTTCAGAGATTACAGTCAAGAGGACAATGAAGACAGCGACGAGAGCGATGACGACGACGACAGCGCCAACAACAGCACCGAGGAGGAGGAATCTAGAGAAGAAAAGACACCAAAGACCACTCAGTTGTCCGAAGAGGAGATCGCAGCTAAGCGGGCCGAAATTTGCCGCCAGTCTCCACTTGCGGTTTTGATCGCTCCATTCCAGGAGTTGGCCAAGTCTGCCAAGAACAAGGCCATGCGTGCCAAGTGTAGGGAGGAAGTGACGGAAGACAGCAGGTTGAAGGAATGGGGTGTCTTGGAGGAGAAGGAGGAGGAATCCGAGGATGAGTGGACCGGCTTTTAGCCGGAGGCATTGTACCATAGCATAGACTAATAAAGATTAACAGGACGCAGTGTGACAACTACGTAGAGAAATCAGAGTAGCTGTGGAGCATACATGGGACGATGCAGATTGTTTGGGACGATAGAGAAGACGAACAAGAGAGTCAGAGATTGGATTTTGACACGAAAGTTACGAACAGACAGTTGGGAACATTGCAATTTGCACTAAGATGAGGCGGCACTCAAGAATATGTAACTCAGATGCCAGTGCAGAACACATACATCTGGACAACAAGTACCGATAGACTACGCCATAATAGTAGATCGACAACAGCATCATTATCGATAAGCACCAAATATAATATCAACACATATCGTCGTAGATCGACAAAAAATCAATTTCGATACTTTGCCGTAGATTTGGTATTGTCAGGCTCTCCATCTGCACCTGTGGCTTATGCGCGCTCAGTCTACATTCGTAGCACTCTTCATCATGACCGACCAAAATCAGTACCTACCGAAGTACATCCAAAACGTCCCATGGTACTACAAGAACGATAGCGTGGCCAGCAAAGATGCACTTTATCACCACCGTAAAAATGCCGGCGAAAAAATCGACCACAGCGATCCGCAGGCCGGGGCTGGAATCCACGATGACTTTGAGTCGGTAGACGGCCATCTTATCAGGGGAGACGGCGACTACGACGCCAAAAGAGACCGGTGGCATGGTCATTCGAACGAAGAGTGGGACGAGATTCTTGCCAAGTGGGACCAGGTGAAGAAAAAACCCGTGGAGGAGAACAACGAGAGCGACGACACCGACTACGAGCTCGAACTCGAAGAACTCGGGCTCGAGCGGAAGCAGATCCAGAGCTGGCTGAAGGAAGATCCGATGGAGAAAGCCATCCGCGACCGCAGCGATGTGCCTGCTTACATCATGGCCATCAATGCCAATGCCGGGGGAAAGATCCGGTTGGGGAAAGACTCCACCAAGGGCTTGGTGAGCGAGGAGTCGGACTTTGTCAAGGAGAGCAAGGACGTAATGGAGATGAAACAGATACAGCAGTTCGCCTGGGAGCAGAACCAGGCGTATCAGAAGAAGAAAGAAAAGGAGATTTTCCACTCTCAGCTTTCTGCGGTCCATGATCCGTATGCTGAGGTGGAGTCTTCGGTACCTGTTGATTTGGATTTGAGCGTAGAAGCCAGTCCCACCTTGATGATGGTCCGGAATCGCGAGAACGAAGAAAAGAAGCGAAAGGCGATTGCAGAGAAGAAAAATAGACTAATTGATAGGTATGGTCTGGCAGCGTCCTCACAGAAGGACGACGCAGAGTGATAATTTCTTCACTCACCTCCGAGAAGTCTGAAGCCGAAAGAGTCCGCACTCTTCTCTTTCACCACGACCTTCCACTGGTCGTCTGCAACTGCACCTTCCTACAGTTTACTACGGAACGTCACCTAAGTCACTGTAACTATATGCCCTGATCACTACTCGCTTCACTACTTGCTGCCCATGACCCACCGCTCCCAGTCGTGAACCCGAACACCAGAGTTATAAGCGCATGTCCCCGGCAAAAGCTCTAAGAATGGACAACACTGGACCACGTGCACAAGGCGCTCTACGTCGGACCCTAGCAAGTTTGCCAACCTTGTGAGCTTAATGAGATCACAAATGGTCACGCTGCCGTCCTCGTGATCAAACAAAGACCGGAGGTAGAAATCCTTACTCAAGTTGGCAGGACTAAAGTAGTATGCGAGCTGGTCGAGAACAAGCCCATTCTCTTTGGCCTGGGACCATTCGGTCCGCGCGAAGCGTATCGGGTCGAGCAAAAATTGCGGAATATAAAACGGAACCGGGTGGCAGATTGCCTTGTGAGGTGGTTCCGATGGATCAGGAAGAGGGTACACGTAGAATTGCGGCCCACACGCGGCAGGCTCGGGCGACGCCGGAACATAAACCTTCTTCTTTTTCTTTTTGGCCCGAAACCCCCGGCGGGAGTAATTATAGTCGTCTCTGTGGTTATAGTCCCGATCGTAATCGCGGAATCCAGATGTGGGCACGGTGGAATAGGCAGGGTTGCGACCTGGCGGCACAATTACAAACTGCGTTTTTCCTTTTACGGTGGTGGTGTCTTTAGGCACGAGCCGGGTCGACCAGGCGCTTACAGTGGGGACATTGGCAGGGGTGAGGCTCATGAGAAAGAGTAGGGGAACACAAAGTCGCAGTGCGCACAAGTAGTGCCAGAAAAATCTTGATGAGACAATATATCTGTTTGAGTATACAACCTTTGGCGAGTGAAAGAAGAGGATGCCGTAGCATTTCCAGAGAAACAATAGAAGTAGAAACTCTTACCAAAAGGCATTGAGTGGAGGAACCCCACCCCCACTAGCAGAACTACGCCAGCAGAATTACGGAAGCCTACTCTTCCGCCTGTCTCACCAATGCCAAAAGCTCGAGACCCTGGCGCAACTCCCTCTCCGCAGTATCAAGATCTTCGTAGTTCAACGCAGAAATGGCAAACTTGGCGTGCTTCTGGATCTGGCTGATATGCTCGGTAGAGTCGATGATGGACGTGATATCGGCCTTGGTGAGCTTCGCGTGTGCCTTATGTTCCGCTTCGTGTTTCGGTTCAGCTTTTGACTCAGGCTTCGTTTGTGGTGCAGGTGGTTCCTGTGGCGGAATCATATGGATGGAAGACTTCTTGTTGATGTGGCTGACGTCGTCGTCCGGCAAAAACAGCGGTGCGCCCGGAAGTTTGATGTCGTCGTCTTCTTCGGACGGATCGAAACGAGGGACACCCGGTAAACTCAACAGCGAGTCGTTTGCAGCGCTGGCGGAGTCTAGAGGTGGCGATGGAGCCACAGGAAAGCCGGATTCGGGAGCGTTGCGATCGATTTCCTCCTCAGATTGGAGTTCCGGCCCGTGTGGCGCACCTTCCTCCGGTTCTTGGGTGTCTGCTCCAGCAACAAAGCTCTCCAACTCCTCCTCCTCACCTGCCACCGGAATCTCGTTCTTAATGAGCCGACTCAACTGGTACTTGAGCGTCTTGGTCTTGTCTTTCACAAAGGCCACAAACAGCTCTCTGGAAGTGCATTTTCCACCTGTGGTTTGGTCAAAGTCTATGGATTCCTCTTCTCCCGTGAAGACCTGGAGCACATTGAAGAAATTGATCGCCGCCCGAAGCTTCGTAGCCAACGCAATCTTGCGGGAGGCGTCGTAGTGGGCGATTTCCTCGAGACAACTATGGAAGAGACGAAATGCGAACGCAAACACCACATTCACCGACAATTGTCTGCTTTCGAGCACCCGACGCACGTTTTCATCGTCATGGCTCGTTTTGGTGGCTTCTGTTTCGTCCAAGAGGCTCACTGTGAAGGATTCCACTTCGGGGTTACCCACATGGAGCTGGTTGGAGAGAATGTGCTCAAGCACGTATATTTTGCAGAAATAGCTGACAACCGGCTGGGCTGCGGACAATTCGCGGGCTCGGGCGAGGTACGGCGCCACGTTTCGATCATTTTTGAGCGTTTCGGGAATCTCCATCATGATGGAAGTGTGTACGGTTAGGAACAGAGGAGGTGGGGAAGTGAGGGTGCGATAAGTAGATACGCCGCAACACACGACAGGAGAGAAAGGCACACCTGAGGTGAAATGGAAGACGGAAGGCTACAAAATGATCTGTGAGTAATATATATGGGAATATAAAGATGTCGCTCTGCACGGTATAGTGGGATTGTGAAGTTACGATAACAGCCAGTCGCAAGAGGCATCAGCTATGCGTGAGTAGACTAGAGGCGCAACAGCAAAACATGGTGGGAGAGTCCGGCTCCAACAGGAATCCACGCCCATAAATATCTCAAGACTCCAGTGAAAGCTTTGCAAAGTGAGGGAATATTTCTGCAATAGTAAGTATACTTTCCAGTAGTCACTGGGCAGACTACCAACAGTCTACCAGATTACGAGAAACAGGAAAGAAACCATCACAGTTGCCTCACCTAGTTATTCCAGTTGCCTCGGCCACCCAGGTTTCAGCCACCCCCAGGTTCCCGCCACCCAGGTTTCAGCCACCCAGGTTCCCGCCACCAGGTTTCGGCAATCCTAAATATTCATATATTCTTTGAGATGGCACTCCATCACTATGTACATCAGTGCAAGTCAGGCATGCGCAAAATCTCGCCCGAGTTGGACTGGGCGTCCTCCTGCAACTGCTTCATGATCTTCGAGTTCTTCCACTTTTCCGGAAGCGGCGTCACGTCGTAGTTACCGGTGGCCCAGTAGTAAATGTCCCAGTCCGCCTCGTCCAAAAGACTGTCGTATTCGTCCAACTGCTCCATGTTGAACGTGTGCAAGTGCTTCTTGGCAAAGCGAGACAACAACAAGTCACTCTCCAAGATTCCTCTCTTTCTCGACTGGTAGGTCAACCGGGCTCTTTTGATCTCCAACGTTTCTCCGGTACGGCGCAACGGCTCGATACGCGAAGCCAACTCGTTGTACGCGGGGTTTTGGGGCTTGCCGTAGTTGAGCAAGGCCCGCGTGGACCCGCCAAAATGTCTCTTTGTGCTTCTCCACATGGCGTTTTTTTTTTGTCCTTTGCTCTGTGGAACTGCCGGACAAGTGTAGGAAATCTCAGTCGTGCGCGCCCGCTATTATTAGCTCCACCGAACACAACCCGAGCTACCTCCACCTCCACAGCTCCGGATCGTCTCTACTTCTGCGATCATGGGCAAAGCGGTTTCCAAACTCTCCAAAGACGAGATCAAGCAGCTTCGCGATCGCACGGTGTTTGACAAGCGCGAGCTTCAGCAATGGTACAAAGGGTTCCTACGCGACTGTCCGTCCGGCCAACTATCAGAGGAGGAGTTTGCTAAGATCTTCAAGCAGTTTTTCCCGTTCGGCGACCCGGCCGACTACTGCCACTACCTTTTCCGCTGCTTTGACACCGACAACTCCAAATACATCGACTTCAAAGAGTTCATCATGGTGCTCTCACTGACGGCCCGAGGCGATATCAACCTGAAGCTCGACTTCACCTTCCGCCTATACGACATTGATCGTGACGGAAAAGTCTACTACGAAGATGTGTTGGCAGTTGTATCCGCCGTCTACAAAATGGTTGAGCCCATGGTGCAGTTGGCACCGGATGAGCAAACTCCGCTGTTGCGAGCGCAAAAGTTGTTTCTGATGTTGGACAAGGACACCCAGACGGACTACCTTGTGTGTGAGGACTTTAAGAAGCTTGTCAAGATCGACCCGTCGTTGCTCCACTCGTTTGGTTCCTACGAGGGCTTTGTCTAGCACAAGCCCCTTCTTCCTTCACTTTCGCATCTACACTCTGTTCTATACTCTAATTTCGTACGCTGGGATTCACATAATACACATGGTCTCGTTGACTGCTGCCTCTCACCGATGTATAGGAAGGTTCTCCTCCAGCTTCTAATGCTGTTCAACCGTAAATTTTTTTTTTTATTTTCTGGCCTCTCCTTTTTGTGGCAGTTGTTCCTCACTGCTGGCCCTCTACTGCTTCCAACAACCCGTCCAAAAGCTCATCTACCTCGTTGATGTCTACTCCCGTGCAGAAACTCACAACCTTCTTGAACTTTGCGGTCAACGCATTGTAGTCAAGCAAGCTGTCCAATTCTTGCTGGAGATTAGCGTTCACTTGGTTATAGGCCTTCAAGCGCGCAGCGAGAATGCTGGAACTCGGGAGGGCGCTCACAATGTCGGGAGTGGCGTCGATGGTCTCGCCCTTAACGAGTTTGTCGTAGATCGGTTTGATGATAAACGGCTCGTCGGCGTCAAATTTAACGAGAGTGGAAACTTCGGCCTCGGCCGACGAGAACACATCGTCCTTGCCTTCCTCTTCTGGCAGGTTTTTTTTCATTGTCTGCAATTTGTCGGCGATGTTGGCCATCTGGAGTTTCATGGTGTCGACCGAGGAAATGCGCTCGGCGATTTTCTTAGAAAAGTAGCGATTGTTGGCGGTTAGGATAGTGGCGTCCTTCAACTCGCGGTTCAAGTTGTTGATTTCTACCTTTTTCGAGTGAATGACCTTCTCGTACTCCTCGTTGGTGGAGGCGAGCAAATCCTGGATCGATTTGAAGATCTTGTTGGAAAGCAATGACGAGTCGGCAAGCTCGCTGGTGGACGAAGACGGGGCAGGGGAGTCTTCGCCCTCATCTTCCATTTCACCCACCTCGGGGAAGTGGGCCAGCTTGTTCATAAAGTCTACTGCGGTGCGCAAGAGCTGCACCATGTACTCGTCAGCTTCGTCGGATATGTCGAGGATATCAAAGAGGTAGCGGGACGCGGATAGCGAGTCCGGGTTTGCGTGGTATTTGTCGCGGGCGTCGGCGATCTGCTTGACGCAGTCAAAGTCAGCCGGCTTGATGCCCATGTTGTTGGGCAAGTTGGGGTCAGCGCGTAGTTCGAGGAGCAAGTAGATGAACCAATTGAGCTCCAGCTCGCCGGCCAAGTGGAGCGCGGTGTTGCCGTTCTGGGACTCCTGGGCGTTGATGATTTTGGTGCAGACGTTGTACAAGTTTTTCTCCTTGTCCTCGTTGGCCGCCAACCACTCCAAGATCTTGCCAAAGTAGAACTTGGCGCTCTTGTAGTTTGTTGCGGCCAGGGTGATCAACGCGTGGAACACCGAGCGGTTTTTGCCGTCGAACAACCACAAGTTGGGCCACAACCAGTCGCGGAGGATCTCGGTGAAGTTGCCCTTTTCCATGGCGTTGGTGACCTGGATCATGGCGAGAAGCGGCGACTCGCCGTGGGAGTCGCCACGGAGCGGCAGGCAGATCTGGAGCTCGACGAAGCTGGCGACCAAGTGGGTGGACGCGAGCGTGGACGCGTAGTGCAACGCGGTTTTGCCCAGCAGGTCCAACGACACGTCGAGCACCGAGGTGTAGTTGCCAGTGCGCACGTCGCAGCGGGCAAAGAGCGGCCGGAAGTGGTCCTCGACGGAGCACGGGGTGTCGGCGGCATTGTTCTTGAAGATCTCGGAGAACTTGAGCTTGATGTCGGAGATGAGGCCAATGTCCTTCTCCTCAAACGACAACGGCGCCAAGCAGTAGGGGAAGTTGGAGTTGGCGGCGGCGGCGCGGGCCACGAGCGCCGTGCGGCGTTTTTTCGCCGGCGACGCGGGCGTGGCGTCGTCCGACTGGCGCTTGGGGCGGTCGGTGGAGGCGGC